>CABFOV010003751.1:7417-33127 GCA_902141375.1 Timema poppense | reverse complement strand
CCCCCCACACACACACTATAACACATTATCTTTCTTATGATCGTACCTCATTCTCTCTTTCTACACTTTATCTCTCTCACTCTCACAAACTCTTTACAATCAAAAACATGCTTTATCACATAATTATTTATCTCACAATGTATTTATTATAAGCTCTATATTAAGCTCTCTCCCAAATGCTCTCTCAAACGTTCAATTATGCGCTCTATCTCTTGAAATTTCTATCTCTTGAACGCTCTCTTGCAAAAGCTTCCTCTCTCTCAAACACTCTCTCTTAAACTCCCTTTCTCCCAAATCCCTTCTATCTAAAGCTTTTCTCTTAATCTCTCTCCAAATAACTCTCCTTCTCTCTATCTCAATCTCACTCTATATTAATATTACTCAATCTCAAGCTCACTCTCTCAAACTCTCACTGTTTCAATTTCTCTTTCTCTAACGCTCTCTCGAACACTCTCTCTTAAACTCGCTCTTGAACTCTCTCACTCCAATTTTTTCTCTTTAAACTAATCTCTCCCTCTCTAACTTTCTTTCGCAAATTCTCTCCTACACAACTCCACATTTTCTATTTCTTTAACACAATATCTATCCCAAAATTGTACACTCTTTCATTCTTTCTCACACATAAACACACAATTTCAAACACTTTATTATGTATTCTCTTTCACAAATTATCTTTTTCTCTCTCACTTTATCTTATACACACTCTCTCTCCTCAAACACACATACACTCTATTTCCCTCTTATTCCAGTATTTCTTTCTCTAACATATACACATATTCTCATTATCACTCGCTCACACTCACTGGATCTTTCGCAAGTGCTCATTCTCAGTTTCTTACACTCACTTTCTCACACTCACACTTTCCTTTTCACAATAACCCACACAATTCACACACTAATTTTCACCATCACATTGTATCACACTCTCCATTATATATCTTATATATAATTTGATAAATCGATTTTCGGTAATAGAAATGACGATTAAATAGTTAAACATATTTAGACAATAATTCTCACTTTTAAAATGACAGGGGTTCCAGGATGTCAGTAAAAACAGTATTTTCCAACTAAAACCTGAGTTTTTCTGAGATTTTTCAGCTCTTCATTCTTTGTTTACCTACCCAAGGAAACTCTTATTTGCGCACGAGTGTAGATATATAAAAAAATATGTATCTCTGGTTACAAATAGTACCAACCCAACACTTACTTTGGGGATATGATGTAGAAAATAGAAAGAATATGTCCCATTATTTGTATATTTATCAAACAAACCGATTATGTTAGGTTATATAAATATATTGGTATTGTTGATTTCTATCCTTTCTCTTCTTCGTCTTTAAATATTTGCCTCAGATTTTATATGTAATTTGAAAAGCTTTTTTCGTGTATTTTAAACTACGAGAAAATGTCAAAACCTATTTTATCAATTTCCAATCATTTTAAAGGGCAGGGGTCAGGGATGTATGTAAAAATAATAGATTTGAAACAATTCCCTAATTTCCTATTGAATGTTCCATTCTTTCCTTCTGTGTGGGCTGTATCTCATCTGTACAATCATTCTGTGCTTACATCACCATAGAAACCATGATTTGTATAGTTGTATCTCAGCAAATAAAATATTTCTCTTTGGTTAAAAATAATACTTATATTTTTACTTGGGCGATTTGGTGCTACTAATAGAGAGCTGGGAGAGAATTCATTCAAAAGTATTCCTCATGGCACGAAAAGGGAAATTATACGTTTTGATTCAAATAAATCACTGAAATATTAGTATATATATAAAGTTGATAGTCTTTTACGAGTAAACATTGACTATAAAGTCGAGTGAGGAAAAATTATGTAAACCTTTTCTCAACAAAAATTTAGAATACAATTTAGTTAAATAATTTTACAGAAATCGCTGCAATTATCCATTAGTTTATTTATAATTAGTTAAGCATAATGAACTAATAAAAATCTCACTTATTATACGCAGTCTACATATCCATGGAAAAATCACAAATCGAAGCAAAATTTTTCACTGAGTGCTTCCTTTAAAAGAGTCTGGTTTTGATTTTGTAATGCATAATGTAGTGAGTCTAGTCAGTAGTAATTACATGGAAAACTTATCTTTTTTCTAAAGTTAAGTTCTTTCAAGAGCTGAACTTTACTTATAGTCTTTATTTAACACATGATCTAGCTACTTGGAAGTAGAAGCCTTATTACATGGGATGCATACATATTTCATCAAAGTGTTTTACGTGTAAATAGAGGAAGGGATATGTTTTTCTTTGTGCAACGTTCTAACAGGTTGGAAAAAAAATGGAATGCCTAACTATCTTCATCAAAGATAACTTATTGTTCACATACCTGCTTTACAAAACCAGTTATATATTTTTTTTTAGAAGAAGAAAATATAGAAAATTTGTCTTTATATTTCTCTTAGCAGTGGGGAAGACAGAATGGTGAAATAGGGTGAAGAAGTGAAAGAGATTAAAAACTGTAAGAATAATTTAGGATGCGAATACCCCCTTGACTTTGGACACAAAATAGGATGAGTTTAAAATTGGTTTAGAAACCATTTCATGGTGTTATAATAGTAGGTGGTGGATAATTTAGGACTAAAATACCCATCATCGGTGGTCATATGATATATCTCTTCACTCATGTATTAGACTGGATTGCCATTGATGGGGTGGTTTGTACTCCGGTCGGGTGTATTGGGGCTATCTTTAACTAACAAATCTTCCACTTTCCCTTCAAGCAAATGTGGCTATATTTCCTCCATAGTTCTACATTACGCATCTCTATTTTACTATCTTAATTAATTTTTGCTTATTGCCCGACAGATTACTACGATGGAGCATGACAAAAAATCTTATATTCCTACATTTTATAATGGTTACGTAACATAGTTCTGGTCGGTATTACCATATTTATAGAAATTTATACTTTTGTCGAAATATATTAAATAAAAACAATGTCAATTAATTTATTTAAACAATACATTTAAAAATTAAATATAATTGTAATTCTTAGAAATGCATCCTCCTCCTAATACATATCCAGAATATAAGGTTAGTTATACGTATTGGATAGGTAGGATAAGGTTAAAATTTAGAGTAAACATCTCCAAATTTTCTTGGTGGAAGATAGGGTATCAATTAAAAAAAAAGTCTCCAAACTCTCACCTGAAACTCTAATCTTAACATGCACGTCACCAGCTAATCAAACTAGATTATAGTCATGCCTTGTTCCATGCGCCCACTGATGTAGTTAAGTATTTACTAATACTTGAAGTAATATAATAAATAGTTATGATATATTTTCATATTATTCACTGTTTAAACACGTAAATTGTTATATTTAATTTATAAATTCATTTATTCAGCCGTAGATTTTTAGTACACAAAGTTTTTTTTTTTAGTAGGGGCTTATATTACTGTGTAATTAAATCAACATAGACCGTATTATTTATTTTTTAGTGGAAGATAGCATTGGGGGTTCCACATTTGTTGGTTTTATAATTATCTGCACTATAGCTTGATCGCCGAATCACTTAGCCAATGTTTACCTGCATACTTATAAACGGGTTTATTATTCCGAGTAGGGGAAAATATCATTTTCACGTAAACTGATTAAATCCATTTAGAGCTGTCAAAATAGCATCGCAAATATGACACGGGTACTCCATTAGCCTCACCGACCCATGCATGGAGCCATAATTCATCAATCACATGGCATGTGTGGGGGGAGGGGAGATATATGTGCTAGGTGCGCGAGTGAATTAATCGGGCAGGTGTTAATAAATACCTAATAATCTCCACTAGGTGTCCATCACATTTTACTCTCTATTCAAGTTAAAATACTGCATCATAACCAAATAATTTTGGTGTGGAATCATTAATCAAAAATATATATATTACCCAATATGCACCATTTTGTAATGTAAAATAAGTTTAGTTAGCCATTTTAAATAATTGATAAAATTACTAACCTAAACATGAATAAGCGTGAGTATAATGGATGTGATTTATTGTATTCAAAAAGGAAATATGTGTATATATATATATATTAATACAATTAATATTTGGTTTTTGTGTCTGTCAGGAGCGTAGCGCTTTATTTACTTCAAACAGAGATCATAAGCTTTAAAATTATGTGATCCTGTACAAAAACAGGTGCCCCTAAAAGCGAAAATTAAAAATTTTTGATTATATTTTTTTAAATTTATTAAAAATATGGTGTGAATATATAAAATAAAGATATATTTTTATGCCAGTTCTAAACAAAATGCTTTGCCTGATGTGATGTGTCCACGAAAAGCATTGCGTGAGTATCCCGGGTGAATTCAAGTACTTTTGCTAGAGTTTAAGATTTGTAATATTACTACATACCCATTAAAAATTATCACCTTAATTTTGGAGACATCTTTTTTATTAAAATTCATTCTTTCTGTCAGCACATCCAAATGATTTAACGCATTTTGCAAGTCACTTACATCCTCAACAAATAAGGCATTATCTGCATATAACAGAACTCGCACATCCACATTGTCCTTTAGTACACCAAATTTGTTCATACTATATTAAAGGAAAAAGTGTTTTTTATCAATAATAAATTAAATTTTTAATTGTTTATTATCTATTTATTGCCAAATCTGTTAGTAAGAAACAAGTATGTATGTCTACCACAAGGCATTTTTAAACATTAACACAGAAACTATTTTCCTCCTACTGTGTATATTGGTTAGAGCGTCTTCTCGTGTGTTCATTGGCTGCTACACGGGGCATCTAGTTCCAAGGCCATGCTTAACGCATACGGAGTTAAAATCAAATCAACTATATGCGCTGTGCACTTTTCACTATACATCGATTATAGACGTCATACTTGGAGATAATATCTTTCAACTTGTTTAGCACTATGTGCTATGCACTCTTTACTAATAGCTATAGGTTATGCATGAATACCCAGCCATACCCATTTCCTGAGTGCACTGAGGTTACATACACTGGTAATATTTTATTTTAGTAGCAGGATTTACTACTCGTATGGATTATACACCCATTAACTAATTACAATAATCTACTAGGGATGAGTAAGTCTTAGTTCAGAGGAAGTGTACCCAAATTTGCGTGGAGGTAAAGTGTAAGACAATTTGGGAAGACCAGCCTTTTATACCCCCGGTTGGGATTCAAACCCTTTTATCTCCGTCATCGGCAGTATAGTATATTGCGTGAGTGACGTCTTAGACCAGTGTTTCTCAACTTGTGGTCCATGTCAGCCTATCAACTGGTTCCCAAGATCCAATGAAGTTTAATAACAAGAATTAATTAAATAATGTTGATTACATATAATACAAAAATTTGAAATGCAAGAAAATCAATATATTATATACACGCTATGATATATTTATTTCCTCGGCACACACAGGTTACATAGAAAAGGATTTTTTTTACAAATTTAACAATCGATTATTTATATAAAAATGAGGTTTATAGTATTATCAATAATAAAAATTCTATTAATGAGTAATCATTATAAATATAATATTATATCTGTTGTCTACTTTTATATTCATGTAAATATATTCCTATAATGTAATCATTTAAAAATAATGTTTTTTCTACATAATTTTTACAGTCACCCCCCTCTACTATCAGGAGAGATCAATTGGCTATCAAAGTGGTTCACCCCCTCTAGCTGACACGTGGAGGATGTGTAGAGGCTCACTGCCAACATTGGTCACCCAGACTGCAAGACACATAGGCTGCGATCAAATTAGGGGCTGGTTGAACTAGAGGGGAAACGACAGACGTGTACTACCAAAACATTCAGCTTAACATGAAAGGTAACAACCCTCTCTTGATAGACTAAGCGACGTCCCTATCTTAAAGGCTGTGTCATAGTGGAACAATGCAAGGTAAGATAAAATAAAAGTACGTAGTGTGTGTATTTTTAATAGCTATAATAATATTTGATATGTAAATGTTTATAGATATTTTTTAATAAATAGTTAATCACTCTACATAATTTGTTTTTCCCCCTCATCCCAATAGAAAGGGTGGTTTCCTAATTTTTCTCTCTCCTGAGTAATAGATTAAGTCAAGTCTCCCTTTAAGAATACACTCTTGTGTATATTTCACTCCCCTGCCTCCCTCATTATTAAACCACCCACTTACACACCGTAAATTTAGGCATACTCAACAGATTAAGCGAGGGATTTGCTTTTCATTCGTAACAAAAATACTTCCCAAAATTATTTCAATTTTAATAGTGTTCCCTTTTACAGCTTCTAAATTATCTTTCACTTTAGTTTAACATCATCACAAGCAACTCCTCATCTTTCTCTTGTCCAAAAAAAATCACCTCTAGCCTTCTTCTATCTTTAAGAGTTGCCTCATATTTTATTTGATTTCTCTTCTCTTCATTGTGTTCTGTAAGACAGCAGCGCTTTTCATTTCGCATTTATCACATTTCGCTTTAATGAAAACCAATTCATCTTCCCCTGCGTTTGTTTATCTTCAGTATTATCTTTGTCTTAATGAGTTTTACTCCCTCCTCCTTCTCAGTGTCTTCTCCCTCCCAGAATCCGATTCTCTAACTTCACTGCTAGTATATATACGGTTCTTGCACTGTCTTCCTTCAACTTCTCTAACCCCCTTCCAACGCAGTGCTTCTCTACTAGTCGTCACCCCTTCCAAGCCACGTGATGCCTGTTACGTCGACGCTTCTTAACAATACTCTTTACGTAACACAAATATCTAACTATACTTACTGGTAGAAGGAATTATATAAAATAGATTTTATTTCTTTTACATTTTTTGTTGCTTATTCATTTAAAGATGTTAATATATTCTCACCTTACTTATAAAATTTTGGGAGGAAGAGCTTACATTTCAGTGTATTCTAAAGAGTAGATCAATAGCTTTGCGTGTTAAGATTCAGATTGATAATTAACAAAGGATAACTTTGACGAATATGTTTACTCATATTTGTTTGACATTTAAGGTATTATTAAAAGTTGAAAATAGTATTGAATTAATTTTATGAATAAATAATACATCTTAATTCAAATATATCACAAGAAAGCTAGAATCAGGAAATTTATTGTATATAAAAATTAATTTACTGTATTTAAAAAAATATATTATAAAGTAGAATCAAAGTTTTTTTTAAATAATAAAATTTGATGTGTTTGAACAAACGTTTTAAAGATAGAATTCTTTTAAAGAATGCATGAACGTCATGTCATTATTTTAAGGGTTATCATTTTTTTAAATGTAAAAAATTAATATTATTCGCATAAGAGGTAAAATAAATCATAAAGCTAAATCCTATGTGTAGTCTTACTGGTAGTACAGTACCTAATAAAATTGGTGAAAATGATTTCAACATTATGGAGAAAGCAGTATGGGGACATTTTAGACAAACATGAGGGGTCTTTAGTCTTAAAGATATTAAGATAATATTGTATAACGTGCTACTCTCGAAATAAAATGGTTTGCAGTCAACAAGGATATCCAGGTTTTAATTTTTGTTGGAGGTATTGAGGGTTATTTTTTCTAAAAGTTTTACCACATTCTCTCTAATCAAATTAGAGTGGACTGCCTAAACGTTATATTTATGTAATCCCTACCCTATTAGTGTAAATACTTACGTAGTTTGAAAGTACATTAAAACGCGGCGCCAAATATACAAAGCATAATCATACGTCGAAACGCCACGAGATGGATCAATGTAAAGAGAATAGATAGGTAGCGCCATTTGGAAGAATTTGTTGATGTCATTGCTTGCGTCAGCCACGAAACTACGTCACCCAGTACACAGCAGTTAGTAATGTGTCATGCTGTCCATGTATTTCGGACGGTCCATTAAATTATCTTTATAATTATTTATTTATTTGTGTTTGCCTGGTAGTGATTTTTTCGTGTATAGTTAGCTACTTTATTATGTTTACCACTCAAGTATCTGTTTTAATATGCTAATATTAAATACAGCAGGGATGTTCCAGTTAATGATTCAATAGTAGTAACTATAGTACTAAATATATGTATGATTGCTAACTATATATAGTTGAATTATTCTTATCAAGCTGTTTATTATTTTATAATAGTTTTTCTTTTATATAATAATATATAGGATAAAAGTCATTGCTGAACAATCAGACTTTTAAGCTTTTTGTTAATTTATTTACGTAGGTTAGGCACGTAAGGCTACAAGTCATCGTTGAACAATCAGACTTTTAGGCTTTTTGTTAATTTATTTGTGTACGTTCTTCAATTTTAATTACATGTGTTTTTAAACAGACATACAAAATGCCTAGCTTTGCTGTTGCACTCTGTGTAAATAGTCAACGAAACTGCAAGGGTAAGAATATATCTTTTTACTCCCTTCTTAAGGATCCAGAAATTTTCCGTACATGGTCGCTCAAATGTAAAAGTAAAGATACAATTAATACAAATTTTTCTCCAATATGTTCCATTCATTTTGCCGACAGAGACTTTGCTATTTGTGGTGCTAAATTGAAAGTTAACTAAAATTCCAAGAACTTAAAACAAATTGAATGTTGCCAGTGTTAATAATACATAGTTCCAACATATAAGTAATTTTAAACATAATTTAATAGTTTTTTAAGTGTATTTATTCGGTTTTTCTAATTTATTGGTGTGAATTATAGATATGTATTAATATGTTTAGTGTTCTCAAACGTGATATTATTTCTAACAATAATTATTTAGAAAAAACTTATTTTGTCTTCCATAAAGCTTTGTGAATGTTAAGCCATGTTCTCACGTGTCATTTTCGTGTTTAACTGAAGATTAATAAACTTCAGAACACTCATCTCATTAGACTGAATTATTATTTCACGCTTTCATTAAAGTTAAAAGAAGTTATACTTTTATTATTATTATTATTGAAAGATGAAAACAAAACGAACTGTATGAACACATAAAAGAATGAATGAATTCGTTTTTATTTCAATGTAAGGATTTATTTTGTCAATTACAGACAATACATTGTGCTGTTATAAGATTTCTCCAAAATGGTATTTAAGGGGCGAATCGAACAAACCGAGCAAGTTTTGGACTGTTACAGACAGTTTGGATAATTAGTGATTTGTATCAAATAAAACATGTTCCAATCAGTTACTTCTACGGTGGCCATGAGGTCTAACCTACTACTATTGCAGTATACTGGATTGCTGATGACTGTGAGATCAAGGTTCAAATCTCTGTCGAGTGTACGGAGGTTGGTTTCACCTAAATGGTTTTCCACTCTCCTTTCATGCAAACGTGGGACACTTCCTATAAATAAAGCCTCCATACGCCATTGAAACATCATCGTAATTAGTACATAAGCGTATAGCTAGAATGGGTAGTAAGATGCGGTGCTAAAAGAGTTACTTATTTGTGATAAACTTTTTTTTTAATCTACAATACCTTGACGAGATTTGGTTGGGATTTACACTGACCATGATCCGTGTTTTGGGACTATTTCTGGCTGAGAAAGGAATCCCAATATATATTTTAATGTGATAAATTTGAGGTAAATGGCAATAGAATAAAAATTATAATCTAATTTAAATATTTAGTTCATGTTGTCATGAAATTTACTTGCTTTATGGTTAAATATCTGCGTGCAAACTGAACAGTTAGTAAGATATGGTGATACAATTATTATATCTCACCTAATTAATAACAAAAATATCGACGTTTACTGTCCCTCATAGTCCCAGTCCCTACTGAGTAAATTGGAAGTTATTTTGTAAGTGGAATTCCCCTTAACTTATTCCACCCGAAGCACTATATGCACTATCACACTGGCACGCTAATGTAATGGGACGGACGCTATCTGGCTTAGTTACATCACCCATTTCACGATTAGTAAAACAAAAATGAATGTATCAACCTATACATCACCATCACGTACTAGGAGTGTGTCTGGGTCGGACATCATCTGACACCCTGATCACATCCGGCCAGGGACAAATGTTTCACACTGTTTGGGATCACACATTAGTTTCTTGGGGTAGTGTGTCTTGAGGTCTCAGTGTGTCAAGTATTATTCCTATTTGTGCATCCAATAGGATAAAATGTTTGCCAATCTTTAGAGATAGTGACTTAGTAGTTAAAGTACACTAGCGATATAAGAAGAGATTAAGTGTTAGTAAGCCTATAGTCAGACTAAAAATTGTTACTGAATATTCGTTAGCTTAAAGTCATCTGTATTAAAGTAAGTTGGTCTATCATCAGTTGGCCTGAAATTCATTTAGTCTAAGAGTCAGTTGGCCTAAATACAGTTGCCTAAAGTCATTTTGCCTAAAGTAAATTGACCTAAAGTTATTTGTACTAAACTGTAGGGGTGGGCAAAGTTTATAAACGTAAACGTAACCTCTAAACAAATCTCAGATTTGATTTCACCCCCCAAAAAATCCTGCTTCGACAGTTAAGAATCTTCTCCAATAATGGTTAATTGTTGCTAACTTGATCTGCAATATTGGTTCAATATTGTAAGTCTGAACTGTTATGGACATTACTAAACAATATTAAAATGCAAATATCTTAAGTAATTTAATTGTAAGTTGTGCTAGTAACTTTATTTATCAGAATTAAGCAAAATTTTGGAAGTAATTGTACAATAATATATTTTACTAGTAATTTTAATTTATAAGTTAAATAAATAGCTAAATCATAGTATCTTTAAGTATAAGTCTACTAACAAAAAATATTCAAACATCAACTCAGCTTCAATAATATTTTATATAATCGATTCAAGTTTGTTTCGAATTGAAAGAGTGGACTTTGTGAACCACTAGCCTAAAGTTATTTGGCTTAGAAATAATTTGGTCTAAAGTAATTAAGAATAAAGTCACTAAACCTTGAAGTCATATGGCTGTAAATTCATTTGTCCTAAACCTCATTTCATCTAAAGTCATTAGGCATGAAAGTCATATTGCCTAGAGGTAATCTGGCCTTAAAGCCATTTGGTCTAAAGTCATTTGGCCTAAAATTAATTTCAAATATAAAACACTATTTTGCTAAGTTCACCAAAAGTCATGTGGCCTAAGGTCATTAGGCCTAAAAGTAAGTTGGCCTGAAGTTTTTTGGACTCAATAAATTTGGCCTGGATTAATTTGACCTAAAGGTTTGTTGACCTGAAGTCGTTTGCCTAAAGTAATTTGGTCTACACTTTAGGCCAACTGAGAAGGAGGTAAGATGGTTTAAGAGCTCTAAAAAGAAGGATGTGGTCTTATTATAATGCATGGAAATGTAGGTCAGTGGAAGGAGTGTTTGTAACGTTGAATCTTCATTTTATGGAGGATGAAACAAAGTCTTATGAGTATTTTAGAATAAGACAGTATATTTCAGATGCTATTATAAAAACTGAAGCTTTCAACTATGGAATCTTCTCAACAACTGATCCGCGTTACGGCCGGTTCTGGGATAAAGTATACAAAACTACTTGTGCCTGTTCCTGGAGACGGCACCAAGCCTCGATCTTGACACGTGATGGTGATGTGTGCGCTGATGCATTCATTTATGTTGTACTAATCGTGAACCGGGTTACGTACGCAGCCAGACGGTGTCTGTCCCAGGCACGGCCCTACTATGTGTGGCTAGACCAGTAGTTTTGCTTACGTTTTCCCGGCCCCACCACTGACGCGGATCATTTGTTGAGAAGATTCCAGAATGTAAGGGTTCAAGTTTCTGTAATAGCTTCTGAAATGTTGACTGTCTCATTCTAAAATACTTTTTTTCATCATCCATCAAATGAGGATACACAATAACAAAAACTCCTTCCACTGATCTACTTTTCCTGTCATTGCGAACTAACATTTTACTTTTCAATCTTTGAAGTCTCCCACCCTCGTTCTCTTCTTCTAACGCTAGTGCAATCACTTATAATTCACTAATGTTATAATTTTAAAACATTTTATCGTACCGGATGCACGAATAGAAACGATATTAGACACACCAAGACATCGATACAAACATACCTAAACACTCATATGTAACTCGGCCGTGGCCCAACATAGTGCACAGCCATCGTCTCAGGGCTGGATGCAATCCGGGTGTCGGACGATGTCCAGCCCTGGCACGAGCTCAACCGATAACACTGCCACTATTTATCTGACAAGTACACACACTCACTCAAATATTTGTGTTTGGAGAGAATCTATATGTATTTCAAAAGCAACTTTTTCTGGTTTCCTATTATAGATATACATATACTTAACATCTTATTAATCCACATCCTGGCAGAAGTAATCCTACAAGCCATTTTTATAAATAATTCAAATCGTATATTTAGATGACATTAAAAAAATAGTTTTAGTCAAAAAACTATTTCAATACACAAATAATTTTGCGGAGACAATTAAACACTATTGTTTAGTAATTATTTACAAATTTATGTATTTATTTCAAAGTTTTATCCCTAAAACTCATTGAATATAACGTAAATATACTAACATGAGAAGTCCCACATTGACACTCCGATAGGCCAAAGGTAGGAAACGTTCCTTAAAAAATATTTTATACACACAAAAACACATATTTTTAATACTATTATACACAGTAGCATATAATATTAAATAGTTCTATTTACAGAAATCAAGGAACTTCATCACTGAAAAATGTATTGTCGCTTTACAAATAAAATAACGATCAACAAATAAAGTAATGATCAACAAAGATTCTTTTGCATTTATTTGTAATCAATCATTTCATCCGGGATGTATAAAAATGTAATTAAAGTTTGAAATTAACCATATTTATCAATTTGAAATATAGGTAACCCAGGCAGGTCATTCATTATCAAACAAAATATTATTATAATAAACATAAAAATAAATGGTCTATACAATGGTATGTGCTGTGTGGAATGAATGTTCGGCCAAAGAGCGCCTATTTGGGTCATTTTACCCGGCGAGCGTAAAGGAAGGGGGGGAGAATAAACACGTGCGGGAAAAAGAGGAGGCGCGGGATGTGGAAGCGTCCATTAATTGGCTCGTGTTTCGTGGCCTGGTTCGAAATTCTGGTCAGCTTACAAGGGGAATGGGAGATGAAAAAAATGAATAAACATTTTGTCATTTTAGTCAAAACATTTTGTATTTCAAAGAGAAAACTAACACGATGTCACCACCCTTCTGAAAATTTTATATATATATATATATATAGATTAAACCATGACTTATTGATTACTTTATAAAGTAATGGGGAGAATTCTTGTATGAAGTAGATAGATAAATAAACGTGGGCAAGAGGCGAGTGAGAGAAAGAGGAGGGTTGGAACTGACCACTACAACATAGCACAAGCTAAACCGACACTTTTTTTGACTGCCACCTTCACCCCATGAACTCCCCCTATATCCCCCACCATATTCATCCTTCTTTTTTCAAACTATCTTGTTTGTTCGAGTGGCCTCCGCAACGCAGCGCAGTGTGTGTGTGTGTTCCGGTTGCTCACAGGAAATTGCCCTTTAATTTCAACCATTATTGAGAGGAATGAGTAAAGTGGCAATGGCTCGAAAGGGATAGGTTGTGAGGGGATGAGGGTCTAAGATGGATATATAGAGGGGAGGGATAGGTAGCCCAGCAGCTCTGGGGGATCAGCGCTAGACTCCTCGCGTATAAATGTAGTTTAGACATATATTAAAAACAAAGAATGGAACGAGGGCGGTGGGTGAGGGTTTGGTCACATAGTCCAATTAGGCAAAATGCCGCCAACGTAATCTCCTGTATTCAGAAACCAGTACAGCTCTGGGAGTAGCGGGATTAACATAGTCTTATACAGAGAGCAATTGTTTAATTCATGAGATGACGTCACTGATTTTATTATTAGCTTCTAATCTCTATAGAGTATTTGCCTTTTATGTGTATAGCTCATTCTAGCTCAGTTCCCACTGGTATTATCAAGAAAAATGCTATTAAATATGTACATTTTATTTGTATAATAGCAACAGACGTTTGAAATAAAGTAATATATATATATATATTAGAAATAAGTTTAATTATTAATTTTATATTTACTACCCATCTAAGATATGCATATTTTAATAATTAATTATAGGAAGGCATTATAAAGTAAATACACCCGTATTTTCTTGGAGGAATAGTGGAAAACTATTTATATAATGATTGCCTTCAGTACAAACAGTCATAATTCGATCCTCAATCTTCCTTCACTGGCAAAATAAACTAATTTATTCTGATATTTACTATACATATCCACCTATGTAGGTCAAACTACAATGTAAGAGAAAAACTAAAATACTATTTTTATAATAAATATTATACAATGATAACTAGAAATATTTTTTATTATATTTCGTAAGGTGTATGTTATTAGAAAGGTTATATACATAATAACTAAATAATTTAACATTAACTTCTTTCGAACGCAAGTTCGTCCATGTCAAATAACAAGACGTGATTTAAAGCTTTTCAAATAAAGTTGAAGCAGTCTGACGCTAATTTAATAAATATTTAAACGTAGACCAAACTTCACAGTGGTGATAGTACATAAAAAGAAATATAGCACATATTGTTCAAAACGATGTTGTGTCCCACAATGCAAGAATCATTGTGCCTGAAACTCTCAATAGTATACATATTCATCAGTAGTATCCGGGGAAATATGGAACCATATGTTACACGCTTTATAATATTATGTGTAGTTCAATAACTTTCCTTTTAACCGGAATATGTTCACGTTCAATTGAATTTAAGCCCATTTGACAAGAAAGCCTCTAAGAGAATTAAAAATATAGCTTTTGAGAGCACAATGTCTTGGTAGTGATTGTAACAATCTGGGGCAAGAGGGGTAAACGTGGTGGTACCCAGCAAACATGGACTAGTGCTAGAGCTTATCTTAACAAGTTTATAAATACCTCCAGAAGGAACTGCCGCTTCTCCTCCCTTCATTTATTAACACTTACAATGTTCTACTCTGTTCCAGGGAGTTGGGACTCCAGACATGGAATTCTATTGTTCGTGTGGTGAATTACCCTACTCTTTATTTACGAGCAAAGTTCAAATCCGGATATGTTTTTGAACGATATTCCAATATATGATCATCGTTTACCAACAAGAAATGAAGCGAGGGGTCCAATAGCTGACTGAAAGAAGTAAACGATATTGTCAGGTAAGTATTTTAAACATTTAAAAGTCAAGTTATTAATGTTAAATGTGTTTAAGTTAGGAATGTAGGGATAACACACTTATGTATTAGTAATGATAGTTTCGTTTTGTTTAGATTAAATCCAAAACAAAGCAACGACAATATTAATATTAAATGAGATAATTTAAATGTGTGCTGTTGAAGTTATGTGCCAATTTGGCTTTTTTTTAGATAGACAATTTTTTTTACCATGGTGATCATAAAATAACTTTAAAAGATAATATATACCTAAAATAACAAAGAGGAAATTATAATATAATAATAACAACCAAACATATTCAAATATTTTTTTCATAATAAAAAAAAGACGAACGTAAAATTTTAGTAATATGTTGGTTTAAATATTTTGTAAGCTTAAAGGATTTAGATTTTAATATAGGCTTATCTTTTAAGTAGACATTTGGAATTACAATAAGTAAAGCACGACGTATATTTAACTATTTACTTAAGTTAGGAGTAAATAACTCTGCAATAAAGTTTGGCATTTGAAAAATGCTTATACGTCACTTTGTATAAGTTATGATAGTAGTACACAGGCCCTCTTAGGGCAAAATGACCTTGACCTTCAACCCGGGTCGAGACAAGGATATACCATGAGTGATGTTGCTGCATAATTACAAGATACGCTCATTTGGTAGGAAACGCCCTTATAGGTTGATTTCGTTATGTAATTAACCTACGGATATATATTATTTTCACATTGCAGACTGTGTAATCCCATCCGTATGATAGATTATTTAAATGGGTTTTGGTCTCTAAGAGAGGTATGTTTTTGGAGTGTCTTGGGGAAATGTTTTTGGGGGTCTCAGCCTTATAGCAGTGTCTAAGGTTAATGTGTTTTGGGGGCTTATAGTCCTTTTTGGTGGCGTCTAGGGCAGTGTGTTTTTGGAGGTGTCTTAGGCCTTGTTGGTGGTGTTTAGGAGCAGCGTGTTTTGGGAGAGCCGATTAAAAATTCTGGCTAACGGTTAGGGGTCACAGCCCCAACTCCTTGACGTCTGGTGGAGGGACTTGATGTCTAGGGGTAGTGTTTTTTGTGGGGTCTCAGCCCTAATCTCGTCAAGCGGTCAGGGTTCAGATGCTTAAGTTTGTGTCTAGGGGTGGTGTGTTTTGGGGTGAGCGAAAGTGTGTTTTCGTTAAACCCCTACACCTTGTCTTCAAGTGGGGTACTCTAAATCAAGGGGCAGTGTGAAATAGGGTGTCTAAGTCTCAGTATCAGCAAGTGCGCTGGGTTCAGAAGTTGGTGGTTCTGGCTCACGGTGACGAGACTTAACAGCAGACTGACAGAGGTAGATTGAGGAAGTGTAGGTTTTTTTCACTTTCCCCCTTCCTCCCAACGCTAAAATAGTTAAAGGAAGTTGCGAGCTGTGCGTGGACACATAAATCCTTATAAAACCACAGGAAAAAGACAAAATTTTCATATTTATTTCATCTCTGGCTGTGTTAGAGCTCCAATTATATGTTGAAGAAATACGCAACTTTCACAATTCTGATAGGTGTTAATTCGTTTTACAAATTTAGTCTGTACCACTTTTAGTCGGTCCAGCTTATAATTTTCCATAACAAGCTTATTTAGTTTGAGCGTAAGTATCAAGTTGTTGTTTAGCTTTTTTTATGTATACTGAAATCTTGTATATTCGTTTAAATAAATGCCCTACTATATAAACTCCCTCACACTTCATCTTCCTACACATCGTTTGTTGTACAGATTTCATGACCTCATCATGAAAGTCACCAATGACTGACTTCTGACTGGAACAAGACTCTATAAAACATTTTAGGATGAGCTTTTCTGATTAAATAAAAAATATGTAATATCCCATGCAGTAATTTTTACCCTGAAATAGCACAATGTTTGGTATACAGATCTCGCACACTCATTTATCAACTACAGACATGGCAGAAGGAGGTAAGTGAAAAAAACCTCCTTCGCTTTATCTCAGTCAGTCTACTACGAGCTCTCATCACCGTGAGCCAGAGCCACCAACCTGTGAACCCAGCCCACTTGCCGAGATTGGGGCTAAGACACCCAAAACACACTGCCCCTAGCCTTATATACCCCACCATACCTTGTTATTTGTACGCTTTATCCTCCTGAGACCCGAGTATCACAAGCATTGAAAAAATGTTAATCCAATTTTTTTACTAATAATATGCTTATAGGACATAAAAAAATTCAATTTCAAAATTTTCAAAATTTAGGTTTTCTTAAAACAGGAAGTATAGTATATTATATTTGGGGTCTTGATGCATACAATTCTTAACTTAAAAATGTTTGAAAAATAAAAATATTTATTAAAATCCATAGGTACCTACATTTAAAGTTTTTTAGAAATCATGATGAAATAAAACCAAAATCTTAACAACTAATTTAATTCATTAAAAAAATCATGAATTATTCATTGGTTTTATTGACGACTGTTAAATATTTTGCCGAGTATCACACAATATAGCTGTAATGATTGGATGATAATAATATGTAGAAAATAGTTTTAATTTAAAAATAAAATATAAGTACTACGCCAAAAACTAAATCTTTTTATTTGTGAAATTCTGCATAGCAATTCATGCCTGCGTTAAGACAAAGGAAAATATTGCATGAAGTGCACTTTGTTCTGCAAAGTTTTTGCAACAAGGTTTTATGCATTTTTGAAAAACTTTGCTAGTGCTTATTTCAGGCATGTGCATGGTACTTTTTGTCTTTTTGTAATATTATGGAATTGGAACAACATTCCTTCTCTTTTGAACTGGTACATAAGCGTCACTATCAATTGTGTCTTCTGAATCGTCTGCTATACCATCTAATATTAATTTTTCCCCCAAATTCATCTTAAATGAACTTAGCTGGTGAATTTATTTTTGTTTTGCCCCTTGTTCTCGCATGTCTTTACGATACAACAACCAGCGATTACTAACAGCCATGTCAGTGATGTGAGATATCGTCCTTATTGTCCACTTTTTGGTACGTGCCCTCGTTGGACAATAAGAATTCATCCGATCTTCCATGTCAACTCCTCCAATTTGGATATTATATTCCCTAATTACTGCTGGTCGATCAATCTCAATAATTGTTTTATCTTTTTAGGAATATCTTTTACACTTATCAGTTGATTCATCTAATAAGTGATTATATAACATTATTTCTCCCTTTTTATCCATCAATTTTGTTATAGAAAGCTGCTGGTCTTGCCGAACTAAAACATCACTAGAACCCCTTCTTTTCTTTTTCAGTTCTTTATCTGATAGTAAACGGATATTTTTAGGTAGTCGATTAGACATTATTGTACCAACTGATCGATAACCCAAAGCATATAGTTATTCGCAAAGTTTAACAGAAGTGAACCATCGATCACGGAATATTACATGCCCTTTATTAAGTGTTGTTGTAAGACACAATACTGAACCTTTGGAAATGGAATATTTTCTAAATTCTTGTGAGAGTGTAGTGTCACCTTGGTAAGGCACAAAATCGCAAATAAGACCACTAGCGTTAGCTAAAACTAATATTTTCACACCAACTGGGTTAGGTTTTCCCTTTACAAATTGTTTAACTCCCAGTGAACCACTAAATGGTATTATCATTTCGTCAACACAAACATTCTTATCTCTAACAATCTGATGACATCCTTTCAGTATCCTTTCTAATAGTGGGTGGACTTTCCACAGTTTGTTTTCTTTACGGGCATCATCAGTTACATCTAAATCAAAGTGCACTTTCATTGACGAGCGTAAAGCAAAAAATCTATCCCGAGTTATATTATCAGCAATTAAGGGGATTCTCCAACGCCGCTGCCAATACTTCCTAATCTGTAGATATTTCAAGCATGCCATTACAAGAGATACCCCAAACCATAATTTAATTTCATTAGGAGTTGTTTGTAAAGATTTATTTTTAGTAAGGACAGAGGTTTGATTTATTTTCTCAGATATAAAACTGAAAAAATCATCATCAATGTACTGATTGAAATATTTCTCTTCGTCAAAGCCTGTTCTGTCGATGTCTGGGTAAGGGTCAATTTCATCTGGCAAAGTAGGTTGAAAAACTCTGCGTCGCCAAGGGAGGTCTTTCTTATTTCCCACCTGTATGAGAAAAGGAAATTGTAAGAGAGAGTCTGCTCTTTTTTCAAATGTAAATAACCACTAACATAAATAATAAAACTTTACTTACCACTGGTCCATCATGTTCATGTTCATGTTCATCTTCACTTTCATCATCATCATCATCATCATATATGTGTACATTCTCTATGGAATCGATTGTTGAAGTATTTGAAATAGGTAAATAATCTGGATCTGAACCTTCTACAACATCTTCTTCAAGATCAGACAGCTCAATTTCTGACTCGTCAAGTACTTCAAGAATTCTATCTAGATTATGGTCAACTGGAAAAATAAACACCATTATTTTAGGTTGCAAATTGAGATTCGTATTAAAAAAAAATAGGCCTATTATTTTAATTATGAATCTAGATAGTAGAAATAAATGTTAGTAAAAGCTATTTCAATTTACTTACAATTAGTAACATTTTGATGAGTTTAAAATAATCATTTATCGAATGTTAATCTAAAATATTGGATATATTTTGCAATTAATGAGAAATTAATTCTCACAAAGTACAACATTTTTACAGCCTATTTAAAACGAGTAGGGCAAAGAATAACAATATTGTAGTAATATTAAATTTTTTAAATAATAAAATTTTTATGTAATGAACTTGTTCAATTGTGACCTGAAGTATGGTATACTTTACCACGAAGTTTAAAACTCATTAGCATAAAAAGTACAAAACATTGGAACAATCCGAATAGTGCAGTGAAATTTGAAGATATTTAACTACAATTTACAATGAAATCAAAAGAAAATGTTAATAAATTATATATTTATTATTGGTTTTTTTACGTGATGTCCCACTTGTTGAAGGAACTGCAGGAACCATTTTGACAAATTATTCTACCAAACTTTGTTAAAGCCAAAGAAATAACCAAAAAAGTCATGGATGGTTCAGTATTGAACTGTACAAACGGCTGATGTGTTAAAGTGTTTGATTAGTGCTGCGTTCTGTGTTATTTTCCGTTTATAATTGAGGTATAGTATACTATACCAGGGGTCTCAGAAGGTTAAAGGGAAGAATTTCGCAAATAAAGACAACCCCCTCCACACAAGTAATACACAAGACATGCTGGTGATCTATATCAAGCTCAATTAGAACAGATTACGGAAAAAACATGCTCTCATGTCATGGCTATTAAAAGTACAATCACCTCCCAAAACCACTCAAAAACACCAAAAATACACATATTTTAAAAATTAAACTTTAATATAATTTAATTAAATAATTATCTGCATGGAACTCGCTTGTCTCTAATTTTTTTTTTTACAATTACTATAAATTACATCAATATCAGAATACCAATAATATCTTTCAAGAACAAAATATCAAAATAAATTAATGGACTGAATAAATATCCAAATCTACTTTGTTTTCTAAATTTATATGTATAAAAAACTTAATTTTATAAATCCCTGCAATATGCTACAAAAAGCCAATAATTCATACCAAATTGGCTACTATAACATTATGGAATTATTTAATATATTAGTGTCTGAAAATATAATAAATGCACATTTACCTTTTACTTATTAGCCTCTATTACAATAAAATGTCCTAAAATACCCAACAGGCTTATATTGTATCTATTTCAATGTGCTATCACCATTAACCATTAAATCAAATTGTTAAATTAAATTTCTAAGAACTTCACCTAAAGCTCCGACCAAGGAGATAAGATTTTGATTGATAACATGTAAATAATCAATTGTTGTCTTCAGTGAAGTACATCAATGAATCCTTATAAAATGATTTTTTTTTTAATTTCCATTTTCCAAATCTAAACGCTTATTTTTACTATACTTACCTGTTTATTTTTCTTGACGTAGCATCTCCCTACTTAGTAAAGGTACATATGCTGAATGTTCAAATTGTTTATTTCTCGACTTAGTCCTTCGCAAGTAGTATTTTTAAACCAGGCTTATGTGTCACTTTAAAATTGAATTCAGCTAATCTTAATACCCAACAGGTAAAAGCTATGAGATATTTTCTTAACAAAGCATCCACTTGAATGCTTCGTGATTAGTTATCGCCTCGAATTTCCTCCCGTAAAGATAACATCTAAAATATTTAGTTGCCCAGCCCAAGGCAGATATTTCTCTTTCGACCACAGCTTTGTCTAATTGCCTTGACGCATAAGCAACAGGTCTTTCCTCTACCAAAAACCGCGTCGAAAGCACTGCACCGATTTCTGTCCCACTTGCATCTGTCACTAATATGAATGGTTGTTTAAAATCCGGGTATCCCAATACCGTTTCACTACAGAGCATATTACTTAAGGTATCAAATGCCTGTTGACATTCCTTAGACCAAATTAATTTTGAATTTAATTTTGTAAGATTAATTAGTAAATGGTTTTGTTATTTTAGCGTATCCTTATATAAAGCGTCTGTAATAACCTGATAACCCTAAAATTACTCTTATGTTCTTTACGTTACATGGTGTTGGATAGTTACGTATGGCTTCAATCTTCATGGGGCTAAGTTTGATTCCTTTATATGAAATCAGATGACCTCGATATTTTACCTGCCTTACTGCAAACTTGCATTTTTCTGGATGTATTTTCAGATTAGCGCTTTTTAGTCTTTCTAAAACTATGTCTAAATGGTCTACATGTTTCTATATTGTTCTATTAAAAATGATAATGCCACCAATGTAAACTAGACATTCTATGTCCTTCAATCCTATTAGTACACTCTCCATTAAACGTCGATAAGAAACTTGGTTAAACCAAATGCTAAGCGTTTATAAAAGTGTTTGGTTTAGGTGGAAAATGCAGTTTTTATCTGTCAGCTGGTTCTATCTCTTGTTGACAAAAAAACTCCTCATATCAATAACACTAAATTATTGACAGTCTCCCAGTCTCTCCAACAATTATGTGATAAGGGGCAAAGGGTTAACATAATTCACGCAACAGAATTTAGTCCTCTAAAATCTGTATAAAACTGGTATTTTATTTATTCATCTAGTCTAGTATATTTTATTAAAATACACTGAACTGACCAAGGAGATTCTGACTCTACCACTACCTCCTTAGCTAACATAATTTCTACAATTTCTTCAATTATCTCCTTTCGTGCCTGTGGTACTATATAAGGTCTTTTATTTATTGGTTTATCGTCCCTAGTGTCAATACAGTGTTTTACCTTATGAGTATATCCTATAATTCGTTTTTAGAGGTCAAAAAACAAATCTTTGTACTTTTTTAGCAACATTTTCTATTTTAATTTCTACGGAATTATTCAAATTGGCTAATCTATCTCCAATCATATTTTGAAATTCTCTTTCCTTATGTAAGCGTTCTTGCTTCTATAATTGTAGAGTCTTAATAGGTAATAACCCCAATAACATTTCCTTTGTTCTTAGTTGATTCTACTTCCAAAGGCACTGCTACACTTAACAATATATTTTTTCTAGCTTAATGTCCTTTTGAGTAGCATTCTTGATTTTCAAAAACAAATATTTTTTATGGCTGTATTTTGGCAACTACTCATGCAACTAATACTCATTCTTTATTTATCCTGGCTTAAAAAATACTTCCTTTATAGCTGGTATGTGGTGTTTTCCTACTTTTCCTTGAACTAGTGTCTGAGAATACCTAGGTAAAATGTTTATTTAACTACTAAATATGCTCCATTTCTGAGCTTCTTCTGGTACCTGTATTACTCCAATAACTGGTTATAGCTGCCATTTTACATCTGTCGTCTGGGTAATAAGTTCATCCGGCTGTGCTATCTTCTGCTGAGCTCATTTATGTTGCCCTCTAACATCACACACTCTAGCGTAGTCATGGCTTCTATGAAATGTCTATTCATTTTTACCTATACTCATTTAATATATTTTCAAATTTATCTCTTTTCCTCAAAATATTGAATCCCAAAACACCTGTTTAGGGAATGCCAATCCTTGCAACACCTAGGTAATTTTAGAAAATTTTATTTTTAATACAAAATTATACTTTTTGAACACCTAGTATTTTTATCACTTTGCCAGTAACATCCCCAGAACTCAAATTTTGTTTCTTCAGTGGTGCTGAACTAACCTGGGGATTTATTACAGAAAGTGTGGCACTTGTGTTTACTAAAAAACTATATTCCTGCCCTTCAATTGATACACCTAAGATCAGTTCATGACTTTGGTCCGGGTGAATTTGTGTTTATTTAATAGTTTAGGTTCGCTGCCAGGGTGCCCAATGAACCTCTGGAGTTTAGGTACTATTGCCCTTTTTCCTTCCCTCTTTGTTTACACTGAGACACATAATTAATGCCCTTTTCTTTGGCATCCAAAACAAACAACTTATTTTTGAGAGGCTTGAGTGCTATGGGCTTCTTTCTTCCCTTTTATTAACTTGGAATTGTGTTTATCGGAACGTACCTTGGTTTGTCCAGACATGACATTGTGCCAGCACTCACATACTCCGTGGCCCTTTTTTACTACAGATTTGACCGTCCATTGTGCCACTGACTCTAAATAATCGCTATCCTTCAGCACGCGATTGTTGTGGTCCAATTCCTTTAGGCATTTGGTGGATGTTTGAAGCTTCGGTCCAGCTAACTCTCTCTGCAATTTGTATAGCCTCCTCCAAGTTTTCAGGCAACCGGTAACGAATCTGTGTCCTGGCATTACCTGTCAAACAAGCAACAAAAGCAGCCCATAATCTACATTCTACTTCTTCAATAATCACTGATTGTTTAATTGGACAAGTCTCATTGTTTTGATACAAGGACTTCTACATCTGCCAGCAAATTCTCGAATGCTTTCATTTACATTTTGAACCACGTTTTGTAATTTTTAGTAATACTAATTTACCTGGATGATGTTCAGAAAATCTTTCAACAAATTAATTTTGAACCTTAAATAATCTTCTTTAGACTGTAATTCTGCATTTGAACTTTAAAAAAATCACTAATTTTTCCTTCTTGTTTCAAGGAAATTATCAAAATTTTATCTTCATCGGTCAATCTACCTAGTTTGGCAGATTTTTCAATTTGGTTGAGAAACTCCACTTAAATCACGTTTCCAATATTTATTTAAATTACTTAGACTCAGACTTTCGACAGTTTCAATATGCTCTTTTGTGTCTACAAATAAAGTAGGCCTTTTTTTAACTTCTTATTTAATGTGTCAATTTGTTTTGACATTATGTCAAAGGCTTTTTGTATCTTTATTTATTCACCAAAGGCAATTTTTATATGTATAACAAATTGTTACAAAACATTTTTATAAAATTTAATTATAGATTTAAACATAAGATTTATTTTTGTGTGGTTCATTTGTTTATATTGACTATTCGAACAAAAAATAAATCAGCATTTCTATCAAAATTAAAAATAAAATAAAATAACAACTCTTTTCCTTCACTCATCTTTCTTTCCCTCTCTGTGCGGTGTCGTAATCTTAGCTGATCCTGCCTGACTTCTTACTTTTTTCGCGCTACACCGTCTAGTTTGAAGCACAACACTATTTCATGTTTTCCAAAACATCTTTTTCACTTTTTTAAAATTAACACATTTTATGAAATAAAAACACTCTTTTCTTGTTTTTATAAGTTCGTTTCTAATTGCCACCATTTGTATGTCCGGTCGCAAATTCATAGAGAATGGGAGATCACGCTCACATTTAAATAATACAAAAGATGTTTACTATTCTATAGCTAATTAGTTTAATAACATAGTATATAACATATACAATTATTGAAAAAATATTAAAATTTATACATGATATCTGTTAATGGCTAAACTACCCTACTACCCTAACACTACTATATTCTTGTATCAAGCAGAGGTCTTAAATTTGACAATATTCTTTGACGAAATACCGGCACAACTGCCCTTCTAGTCAGTAAGTTTTAAATGAAATCCGGGTAATTCATCCCTAACTGGAGTTTACATGATCAGTACAGAAGTCATTGTCTCAAGACTAGGAATGTAATCGTAAGCTAAGCAGCCGTCCTAGATTGCAAACATTCCTAATTTCAACTATTCACTTCTCTATCTGTACATTCTTTATTTTGAATATACACTCTGTTCCACATGTTGTTGGTTTACAACAATGTGTAGCATTTATTGGAACAAATGCTCCAAGAAAAAGTCTAAGTGCAAGAAACTCACCAAAAATGTCCCCCACTGTGCTGCCCCGACTGACTGGTTATCACACGAAAGATTAACGGCGTCCTCCTTCCACAAAAATCATTGTTCGTCTGAACGCACCATAAACACTGAAAGAGTAAAATGCAATGCTCTATTCCCCCGTGGCGGGGTGTGAAGGGGTGTGTGGTGAGCATGCGCCGTAAATGTGTAATACGTCCAGAATGTTCATTTTGCTCCACGTTTGATACAATTTTATCCCCTCCCTTCAATCATGTGTCTTGTTTTTCCTATGTTTGGAGTCACCCCTTATCCCCCTCTCTGAGCTGGTATAATCGTATATATGCTTG
>CABFOV010003750.1:37205-61478 GCA_902141375.1 Timema poppense | reverse complement strand
TAAAACGAACAACACATCTAACGATGGTACCAACCTAAGCTAGAAAATATCCCTGCATAGAATTGCATATTTTAACAGAAACTGTGTCCACTAGCGGAGCTCGGGATAATGTATCCAAGTATCCTGGTTGGTAAATTACTTCTAAGTCATAAGGTTGTATTCTCAACATAAGTCTTTGATATAGATAAATAGTAATCAATACCTGTTTATATTTCCAAGACCCTCAAAAATGTCTTTAAATTTATTTACAATTACTTGGGACTTTGCTGCTAGATTAATATTATTTCATAATGACTGATTAGGCTTTGTTTGACTCCCAGATATATTTGCAAAAGTAACATTATTAATTCTCTTAACTAATTTGTTTAAGTTCCACGCAAGTTTTAAGACCTAGAATTGTATTACAATCCATTTCAATAATATGTAATTTTATAATAATTTCCTTGTCTTTGATTTGACAATTCAAATCAACTTCACCTCTTACATGAAGTAATTCTTTACTAAATGTCAGGACACGAGGAAACGAATAGTTTATTTTATTTTCTGATAAATTTAAGCTTCTGTAAGTGTTTGAACCCATTACATTAGTTTGAGCTTGTGTGTCCAGAATACATCAAAGACCTCTTCCCTCTATTATAATAGTTATGTCCCATGTTAATGAATTTACATTTGTGATATTTTCCTGAATATATAATGAACTTAGGAATAGGTCATTGGACTGAAGCGATACACTTTTAACTGAAGAATTATTTTTAAAGCATAACTTTGCATAGTGACCAATTTTATTACAAAAATGACACACTACCCTTGCCGCTGGACATTTGTAGTAGTGTTCCTGATCGCATTGAGTGCATTTAGACCATCTTGGACTTGACGACTGCTGTCTTGAATAAATTCCTCGGAGGCTTGGACTTCTACCTTGAAATTGACGTGGTGACCTTTTCAGTTGAACCTTTTCCAGTGTTCCCACAAAATATTGATTAGCTGATGAACTACTTGAAGTAAGCTGTGATGTCTGTAGTTTGGACATTTTCATTGTTTTGGCAAGCTGGACCGCTTTATCTAAAGTAGTTTGACCCTCTTCAATTAAGCATTGTTTTATGTCATTCTAAGAGTAGCTGAGACCACAATTGAAAATATATTTCACTAAACTTTCTCGTACATCACCAAATTCACACGAAATACTGAGATTTGTTAAAGCTGTGACAAAGTCTTCTAGTGTTTCATTTTATTGCTGACGACGATTGAAGAATTTGTGACGTTCGATTGAAATATTGGCCTTTGATGTGAAATATTCATCAAACCCTTGGACTAGTTCATTATATTTCACTTGGTCATTGTCTAGGTCGAAAAAATTAAACACTTCGTGATCATCGGGGCCTAGGTCGTGCAAAAGTAAAGCGACATGCGAGTCATTTTCTTTACCACACATAAGACAAATTAGGACTTTTTAAGTCATTTGGCTGAATCGCTAACGTAGCTGCTAATTTGGGTGACCTTGTGGTTTCGGCCATTTTATGGTTTTAAATTATTCAACAATGAACGCGAACTGACTATTTATGTAGTAACTGACATATGATTAATTCTCTTCGATTCTTGACTTCTTAACTTCTGACACCATGTTATATGGTTTATTAAATAAAATACAAAACAACACAGTTCAGCATTAATAAATATGTAATGTACAGTATGAAATGATTTGACAGAATGCCTTTTGTTGAGGTCACAGAACATTATAATAAAGTAATGTAGGTTCAGTGTTACCAACTGTCACATAACAATTATCTTACACTAACAAATGCGTCAACATTAACATTAACCCTCACATTGTTAATCCATATAAGCAGCTCATTTACCACAATTATCTTTTCTTTAGTTCTTGAATTGCGATTCAATCTAATAAACTACGTGCCATCTTGGTCAATAATCCTTCAAGATAATACAGTTCGAGTGGTTAGATCCCCTTGAGACATACCACTACCACTTGAGTTTAATTTGTATGATTTTGGTTTCGAAAAGTTGGAAAATACCAAATGGTAAACTTAAAGGGGTGAGGCACCTGAGATGCCAAAGAATATACTCAAGAATATACCTCTTGGACTTGAGATTCAGAGCCAAGTAAAAGTTGATTTGACCCATCTCAAGTTATTGTTAAAATATATTGTAATTCGGTGTTGAGGGAACTGTTTAGAAGGCGTATAACCCAAATGGGTAGTAATACGCAGTGCTAAAAAAATAGTTTAGAGATAAATTTAAAATAAGTTTAAAAAAAATGAGCTAAACTAAAATGTATAATTTTATTTCAGTAAGAGTGGCAAAAAAAACACTGGAGGTGGGGGTGGTACAGGCTTTGTATACACAATCGGCACACTGACGCTAATCTTTGGTGGCGGAATCGCCTACGCCAAGTACGATCCAGACTTTCGTGAATGGCTTGGGGAAAATGTGCCTTACTCAGACGAGTTCTTCAAGAGCATCTTTCAAGAAGAACAGAGTTATCAGCTGCAACTAGAAAGTTTGTTGAAATCAATTAAAAGGAGGTAAACTTAACTTAATATTTTTTTAAATATCAAATAGATTTAAAGCCTAAGCCTTTCTTTTTGATGAAAGATAAAAAAATTACAATAATTGTAGGCTACCTATTAAATTTTGGGTTGTCACAATGTATTTTCTGTTTGTTTTGACAATTTAATCAATATAACACAGAGTTGTTTTAAATTTTACTTATTCATGACATGTTTTAGGTAGCGCCTAATTTTCTTAGTAATATTAAATAAATTGAACTATCTAGCAATATGAATGACACCTTAGCTCAGTCGGTAGCATGTCTGTCTATTGAGCTAAGGGTCCTGAGTTCAATTTCTAGCATGGCTGAAAAATTTAGCATTAGTGAAATGTGGGTTTACCCTTTCACAGTAATAAATTAACGGCGGGAGACTGGATGTTGTGCCTGCTCTAGTTTTAGGTTTGATTATAATTTTTAAGGCATACCTATGAAGCTATAACAGGCCTAGCAAGCCGGATGTAAAAAAAAAATTATCTAGCAATTAGCAAGACAAAATTATATATTCAAATGGAAACAGTATTCTAACTAAACTGATTTCATATCACTGACATGCAACGAAAATAAAGAATACATGTTTTAATTTTGTTCAGAACTATCCCAGTGAAACAATAACTACTATCTTTTCTTAATGAGACAACCTGAATTTCTAAATATATCTATTTGAGTCAGCTTAAAAATAATCTCACTAAGATAATACAATAACAATATAACTTACTAAATCCTAAATTGACCCGGCCATAGAGAGCCTGGAAATAGTTGATGATTTGGAAGATAGTACAGGAAAGATGAATAGAAAACATTATAAAGGGAACAACCATTAGATGACTTTTACAATTAAAAGAAGAACACAGTTCACACTTAACATTGCTGCCATTGGACAAAGAGTTAACGGCTGCTGCTTGAAGAAAATCCGTTGAGTCCATCGACCAAGGTTTCATTCTACCGAAACTTATAAGAAGTGAGTGTGAAACTAAAGAGAAAATTTTATATATGTTTTCTATACACCTTTCTTGTACCTTTTTCCAAATATGTGTAGTGAAATTTCTCAAAAAGTGAATGTAATGTTGAAAATATTGTCTCTTAACAATTGCTTACTACAGGGTGTCTACCATCTGGGAAAATCAAGGAAAATGGTAGTTAGCCGAGAATTTGAAGCGATCTGGAAAAAACGGGAATAAGTCGGGAATTTGGTAAATTACAACAAAAATCTGGGAAAATGTGGTTTTACTCAAAATATGAAATATAATGATCATTATATAAAAATGTTATTCAAACTGTAGTTGTTTTTGTTTATAGTTGTGTAATATATTTTATAATTCCTAGTAAACAATGTTAATACAAATTTAAAAAAAATGTTTATCCACATTTTAAAACTTATTATTATTATTATTCACAAAAAGAATTAATAGGAAAATGAGGGCGGAGGTGGGGGAATTAGAAGGATGTGACATACTTTTTAGTCGGGAATTTTAGGAATTGATCAGGGAAAAAGTCGGGAATTTCATTGATTAAGTTGAGTAGACACCATGTTACTAGTAACTTTTGGCACATAACTAAGAGAACTTTGAATGAAAATAAAGTCTTGTACATATTTTATGTGAGTTTATTTCTAATAAAAGTATTCTATATTTTTTCTCACAGGTTCCTAGAACTCATTTTTGGAGTTGATGAAGCGACACAGGAAGTTGAAATTTCTAAAGATGTTTGTGATCCAATTGATGAAGATAAGAAAACAGATTTTATATGTAACTACATTTTGATATAATATTATTTTTATGTTGTTTTTAAAGGCTAATTTATTTATTCTTTAGTTTGTTCCTACTTGCATTGCATCTTATTACTCATCCGGGTAGATGGTATCTAGATGGTGAAGAATTTAGAGGAAATGGTATCCACATTTGTGTAGCAAGAAAAAGAGATTAAACACTTAGGAAATATCTTGAGTAAACCTTGTCGGGATTTGAACTCAAATCTCCCAATCACTGGAAAACCATACTTTTGTAGATTTACCCACCTATGTATGTGCAGGATTGGTCAAAAAGCTGTGGTAATTAACCATTTAAATGGGGGGTGGGGGGAAATTTTAGTTTATATTATTTAGAATAAAAGTATATTTACCTAACAGTATGATAATGTATGCAACTAATTGGTATAACCCAATTGGGATTTTCATCCATTGATAATTGATTAAAATACTTATAAATTAATTCTCAAGATATTTAAATGTAAATAATTTAGATAGTATTCCTAAATTTAATTCACTACCTTTAAAATAATCATACTTTCATTTAAGTAAATTTAATTGATTAAAATACCTTATAGGAACTTGTACCATATTAATAATAAAACACAATTTTTTTTAATATAATGAGAATAGGCCTAATTGCTTCCTACATATCAGTATTCAAATAAAAACATCTATGCCACAAAGGCGCAAAAATGTGAAAGTAAATCGATAAATAGGTTGAAATAGTTATGATACACTTCATCACAGGAGTCCAGGCAGAGTATTTTTTTTAAAACTTTATTTGGGTAACCATCTTTCCTCATTATAGAATAGCATTGGCTCTGGCCCCATTTTTTGACTTTGATTTTAATTTGGCAGTCCTTCAAAAAAGTTTTGACATTGTTATTTCACGTTTGGTACACACACCCAAGGCAAACTATTCCCCAAAAGCACACCACAGATATTCTCACACACAATTTAGTTTGCCGATCCCCTGAATGCCTAGTCATTAATTGAGAATCGACAAAGTGAGCACGTTACTGAATTTGTCCACAACTTTCATTCCTTTATAAAATCCACAATCACACATTAACTTCAAACGTGAGAAGTTACCAAAATACTACTTAATAATAATATTTCGCACCGCGTCTTACTACCTGTTCGGGTTATATGCTTTAAGTACTAATTACTCTAATGGATTAGGAATTGGGAAGGTTGAATTAGAGGAAGTGAACCCGCATTTGCGTGGAGGGAGAGTGGAAAACCATTTAGAAAAAAACCATCCCCAGTTCACCCGACCGAGATTCGAACCTCGATCTCCCCGTACTCAGCAGTCGAGCTCAACACGACAAGCGCATTAGCCAACTACGCCACCGAGGCAGGTTACTACTTAATATTATGGACGAAGGTACAAGTACTTGAAGAGACAGCTGATACTGCTTTGTCCAGTGATAGCAATGTATAGGCTATCCAGCGTAGGGGTAGTGGTAACTGATAGCTATCAAAAGTTACTTGCTCAACTCTAATACGTCTCCCTTTGCTAAACTACATGACCTGCGATACCATATGTTATCACTTTATGTGCACACACATGGTTTCATCACTAGTGTTCAGTATGTTATTTAACTATGCAAAAATGTATTTGACGTTATTAAATTTTGGCTATGAACATAACCTTTTGGAAGTTTCTTTTCTTTTGGAAATAGCTTTTTTTGTAGTTTATTTAAAAATTATTTTATCATAATAGCTTGTAGAAGGTTCCCATTACTTAAAAAACAAAGGTGGCTCATCTACGAAACTACATTGAAAGTTGATGACGTTTTTACAACTTGGTATTCATGCAATATTATTTTAAAAAAAATTAGACTTTATATTTTTACACTAATCTTTTGTATCATGAATTTTTTTCTAAGTTATTAAAAACATCTATTTATGTTATACATTTTCATATATGTTTATAAAAATATAAAATGTGAACATAATACGTTTTAATTCATCATTCATCACACCATTTATATTGTGCTACCATAACCGCATAAGAAAATACATGCTATTTTTATTAATTTTTAATCATTTAAATAATTGATAATTTTACTAATCATTAAAAAGACAACTATACACTGATCCTCAGGGAAGTATTATTAGAAGCTTTTGATAACACTTTTGTAATATCTCTGTCAGTAGAGTGTGTGTCTACTGAACTAAGGGTCACAGGTTCAATTCCTGGCATGGCCGAAAATTTATCATTAATATAATATGGGTTTACCCTTTCACTTTGTTAAATTAATGGCAGGGGATTGGACGTTGGGCCAGTCCTAGTCTTAAAGTGGATTATAAGGCTTATGAAGATTTGACAGACTCAGCAAGCCTGTGGTGTAAAATGTATGGCTTGAATAAAAAACTGACCCAGCCCACAGGCTTGAAACAGTGATGAATGGATGTAAAAATTAATGATATGGCATTAAAAGGAAAATAATTTACCACATAGGTTAACATTATTGACTTTCAACCAATGTTTGCAAACAAAATTTGTAAGTTATCTCGCACTTGTTACCACTTATTTACTGAATAGTTTGTAAAGTGTGAATTGTGTTCTTCGTTTCATTATCAAAGCTCTATTGTGTTTGTTCCTTTTATCTGTTTCTCTCACTTTTTGCTGGAACTTTCTTCCAATATATAATCAAACATCACCTACTTCAGTATCCAAACGGTATAAGGCGACATTCTCACTTTGGACTCGCCTGGTGATGAGGGGGAGATTGGAGTTTGAATCCATGTTGAGTCTACTGAGGGGTGGTTTTTCCTAAATGGTTTCTCACTCACCTTCTACACAAATGCTGGTATATTACATCTAAATTGCTTCCTTTCTCATCCCTGTCCCATTGGCGTAATAAGTACATAAGCGTATAACCTGAAAGGGTAGTAAGAAGTAGTACTAAAAAAAAATTTCTTTATAAATATATATGTATATATATTTATTTATTTTGTCTGGAACATAGGTGTTACCCGCATCAGTGACGTAGTTGCCTAACACGCTAGATTCATGTTGAGCTAGACTGTTGAGCACAGGGAGATCGAGGTTTTAATATCGGTAGGATGAGCTGGGTGAGGTTTTTCCTAAATGGTTCTCCACTCTCCCTCCACGCAAATGCGGGTTCACTTCCTACAAATGCAACCTCCCCAATTCCTAATCTCTTAGTTTAATTAGTACTTAAGTGTATAGCCCAAACAGGTAGTAAGACACGGCGGAAAAAAAAAAGAAGAACAGGTGCTGTATGGTTAATTTCCCAGTTCATAAGGTCTCTCAGCCTTTGGACTCAAATGACTGATCAAAATTTTGTCTGGCACTGTTTTTACTTAACATTTTGCTTTTTCTAATTCCTTTGTGGTGTTGTATAACCGTTGTAATTAACAGTCTTACAGTGTTGTTTGATTTGAACATAACAATCTAACTTGGCCATTGTGTTGCTAACACGTTCGCTTTTAGCCCCAAGACCTGCCTTTGCAAGTCTTGCTGATAAGGAATCTGAAGTTCCCGAAACTAATTGGACTGAAATTCGTGTGTCTGATACTAAACAACCTGATGAGATTGAAATAGGTAAGATTTTGTTTACAAATAAATAACACCCTATATTAAGTTTTGTTAGAAATATATTTTTCCTATCACTAAATTCAGGTACATTAGTATAATTGATTAAAATCAATTAAAATCAATTATACCAATATTATTTTAGTGATGTAAGTATATTAAAACAGCTTGACTTTTATAAATGTCTTTTATTAAATGTTGTCCAACACCTTAGCTCATTCAGTAGCGTAGTTTGTCTACTGAGCTAAGGGTCCCGGGCTCGATTCCTGTCATGGTCTAAAGATTTATCATTATTGAAATGTGGGTTCATTCTTTCACAGTGATGAATTAACGGCCGAGGATTGGGTGTTGTGTCTGGTCTAGATTTAAGTTAGTTTAAACTAAGTTCTGTGCTGATAAAATAAGCTAGTTTAGAAAGTGCACGTTAATACCTCAAATAAATACATATTGAAAATTAATTTGATGACAATTTTAAACATTGGCTCTGCATATTGATATGGCATAAAACACAAGTATCTTTTTCTAGAAAATTTGGTTTCAAATACCTAAAAATTGAACTTTTTTGTCTAGTTTATTCTAATTTTTTTTATTAGATAATGCTATCCCAAACATTTAAATCATTTTCACATATTTTAATCTAGATGAATTATTTCAAAAGAATTACCAAGAAATTTATGAAAATAATGTAAATAAACAGATTAATCTTATGTAGATAATAGCAAAGAAAGCCATCCTTGAAAGATAGTCCTTGAAAGATAGTTCCTTATTACCTACTGTACCATATTACATTATTTTTAATTTCATTGATACTTTTTTTTATAAATTACTTCAAGAAATAATGAAAATGACCTGCGATTGCTTAAACAGTTGAATTTATTTTACTTTGGGTAAGTTTAAAAGAAGTGTTGTGTGATTAGGCAAAGTAGATGTTATTACTTTTTAACATTTAACACCAATTTTGTTAACTTAACTATTTGAGTGACACTGTTGTTTAAACTTTCTAGTACAATGATGATTAATAAAATGGTATATTTTCAGTTCAGTCTGATAAGCCGGTGGTTGAAAACGTAAAGGATGCAAATTCACTCCCCGAAACCCATCCTAAAAAGTTGGCTATACTCGAAGAGAAAATTGTGGGAGCTGCCGCAAATGCGGTGGAAGCCTTTGATAGAGCGACATGCTTTTTAGAAGGTAAATACTAATTAGTAAATATTAATTAGTCATAAGTACTGATTAGAGGTGTGTGGAATAGGGATGTGGCTAAGAAATAATAAGTGTTAATTCATTTCTATTATCTGAAGAATAGTATCAATACTTTTTTCTAGTATCGGAAAAATGGTATTGATACCTGGACTTATTTAACAATAATTTTTTGAGAGTCTAATGCAATAGAGTAAGCAAGTAATATGTTACTATTTCTATGTATTTACAATTTTACCTTCCTCCATATAGCGTTTGCTAAACATATTTTATGGTTTAAATTAGGAGGGGTAACCAACAAACACACTTATCTAATTGAAGTGGGAGTAAACTTTAATCACTTGACCTAAATACTCTACCTGTGGTAAGGAAAGATTGTGTTTATAAATGTGTTTCTATGTTTATAAAGGTTTTTATCTAGCGATGGGATGCTCAAATCCTCAAATTCTTTTGTTCCAATCTTTTATGAGAAATTCTAGAACTGTAAAAATCTCAAAAAAAGTATCTCTTATGAAAAACTTAACTTGAAATAAAAATTTTAAGCAACCGATAAAAAGGAATTTGATAGCCAAATGTTCTCTTTGTTGTTTAAATCACCTAATAGATCCAATAAACAAAGTCTCATTTTTCGATGGCACCAAGCCCTAAACAACTTTTTTAAAATCAATTTGAAAATTTTTCACTTAAAATAATTTTTTTTAAATATTGGAGAATTAGAATTAGAATTTTAGACTCTTAAAGAAAATGTAAGATTTGGATTTGAGAAATATAAGATTTGATCCATTTCTAGTTTTATCGAAACAATTTCTACTTCAGAATAACTTAAGTAAATGTGATAGCTATCCCTCCTAATTTAAACCATGATTTAGCCTAGTGCTCTATTCCAAATAAGAAAAAAAAGCTTTATCAAATTTTACATCCCCATATTTAGAGTTACGTTCTTTACAATATCTATATATTTGGCAATAATCTATTTTCTTTATAAAACAACCTTTAAATGCTTTCTTTGACATGGCTTTGAAAAATATCTCGGTTTTGACTGCATTTCGAATCTATTTTCATTTATAGCCATTCAGAGGTGTTATTTAAATTCCAAATTAATATTCGTTTGGAAAAAAATTTATCTAAAATCATTGAATTGCTTCTTTTGAAAATGATAAAAAAAATTTCAGCTTGGGTTGAAAATTACATATAAATATGAATACATATAAATATAAATTACATATAAATATAAATATCACCAATGTATTTTTTCCTTCACTCTTAAAACAATTACTAACAAAAAATATTGTATTATATTTGGAAGAAGGTACAGGAAAGGTGGATAGAAACATATAATAGTGACAAACACAATCTGGCCTTTACATTGAAAAGAAGAACACAGTTCACACTTTACATTACTGCCATTGGACAAAGAGGTAATGGTTGCCTCTTAAAGAAAATCGATTGTCACTGCCCAATCTCCCGACCTAGGTTTCATTATATCGGAACTCATCAGGGAGGAGTGTGAAACGCTCATCACAATTTCCTAAAAGAGGAAACCAAAAAAACACAAAAGGGAGAAAATGGAAAATTGTAAAGAATGATAGGACACATAGATAGGAACATGAAAAAGGTATAACATAAAGGGCAAACACAGGAAAAGGACATAGGATGCGAATATATAATATTCAAATTTCTAGTTGGCCTCTAGAATATTTTCTAAGTGATTTTAGTGCATAAATCTATAGATATTAGGGGTGTACCGGTGCAGATACCAGTGAATTGTTATTGGGCAATTATTAGTGAATCGGCAATTAATCATAACCGGTGATTAATATGCTGATTAATCCTTTTTTAAGTAAAATTTAAAGCAATATATACTATGTAGAAATTTAGTGATCAAAATCGTAAAAAAACAACACTGCATCAAGTTGTGGGCTATGCACATAACCAGATAAAGAAATATAAGTTCATATCATTGATAAAACTAACAATATAGTTCCAACTTTTGCTGGTTATGTAAAAATATACCACTGGTTAGGTGGCTAAGCAACGATTAATCGAATATTAAAATTATCAAAACTTTAACGGTTGATTTTTAAATAAAATCTTTTTGTATTAATTACCTTAACTGTTATCTTTCTCTTAAGCAAATTTCCCAATAGTTATTAATAAATAATCAATAATCGGGACTAAACAATGTGAATAATCGTAGCATGAACAATTATTTTAAATATCAGTAATCGGTTTTACTGAATCGTTACACCTCTGATAAATATCAACAATATATTATTGATTCACTCTTTAAAACATTTACTATTAACAAAAAATATTCAAATTTCTAGTTGGCTTCTGGAATATAGATTTGGGTTAGCTTCAAATTGAAAAAGTGGATTTTGCTTACCTCTAATCCTTGTCCAACGACACCTGTATAAATGGCCAATTTATGCTTTTAATTTAATTGAGAAAGTCATTTGGTCCATCTTATTGTTTCTAATTTCTCTTTGACCTCTTCTAAATATGAATTAAGATTTTTGTAATAGCATTACTTTTAAGATACTGTCTTATAATGTGTTTCTAGATTACAACAATGACATTTTCAAAATCGTAGAAAGTTCTATAGAAAAGTTGGATTCAGACACTTGGGCTACCTTAAAATTAAAAACTGAGAATAGGGATAAGTTCTTGAAGGATGCTGAAGAAAAGGCAAATGAAGCAACGTAAGTATTAATAGCATATTTTTTTCCTCTGTGTTGTTTATAATTTTGAATAGGATTCTCTTGTCGGATTCCTTAGCTCAGTTGCTAATGGGTCTTCCTCTTGAGTTAAGGGTCCATGGCCGAAAGATTTATAGGGGCATAATTGGGTAAATGTGGGCTTCTTGTTTCACATTTATTTATAAACCACCAGGAGTTGGGTGTTGTCCTTAGCTCAGTTGCTAGCATGTTTGTCTACCGAGCTACAGGTCCCAGGTTCGATTCCCGGCATGGCCAAAACATTCATCATTGCTGAAATGTGGGTTTACCCTTTCACAGTGATAAATTAATAATCGGAGACTGGATGTTGTGCCTGTCCTGATCTTATGTTAGATTATAAATCATATGAAGCTACGACAGGCCTAGCAAGCCGGTAGTGGAAAATATATGGCTTGAATAAACAACTTACTCAGGACACAGGCTGGAAACAGTAATGGATGTAAAAAAAAGTTTGGTGTTGTGTCCGTTTTAGGCTAAAGCTAGTGTTATGACCGGTCGCCAGTTCATAGAGTATGAGAGCATACACACACATTTAAATAATATGAGAGATGTTTAATATTCAAAACTAACTAGTTTATTAACATGGAATATAAAATATACAATTATGTAAAAAAGATTATACTTGATACATGGTATCTGTCCCTGGTTAAACTACCCTAACTCTACTATATTCGTGAACCATGCAGAGGTCTTATGTTTGACAACATCCTCTGATGAAATACCGGACACAGCTGTGCAGCTAGTCAGTCAGTTTATCCCTGCATGAACTCAGAGTCATGGTTTGGCCGTTCATCCCTAACTGGAATTTACATGATCAGTACAGACACCATTGTCTCAAGACTACGAATGTAATCGTAAACTAGGCTGCCGTCCTAGGCTGCAACTATTCCTAGTTTCAACTCTGCATTTCTTTAGCTCCACATTCTTAATTTTGAGTGTACACACTGTTCCACATACTTTTGGCTAACAACACTAGTTTATAAGTCTGCCGCTAAACTCAGTTGCTTAAGAGATTGCATGTAATATACCCTCCTCCCCCCATTTCTAACACACAAAATAGGATTTTCTATTTTTCATATACATTTTTTTCAGTGAAATAAACTTACCTAGTTTGAAAGAGTAAGGCCTAATGGCCAACAATAATAGTAAACATGAATGGGGAGGGGGTAAAATAGATAAACACTAATTACTTAGATAATTTGTAATAAATAAAATTACAGAATAGTAGGAAAATAATAGAGCACAAATAAAAGTAAAAACACAAACACATATTTACACACACTTAAATATTTCAATATTATTATACTATCTTTCTCAGGAAGTAGTAGTATTTGTATTAATAGTAGTAGGTCTTATTACAACTCAGTAGCGGCTGTAGCTAAAATTAGTGGGGGTGCTGCTTCAGAAAATTTTTAGCCTTTGTTTTTATGTGGTATAGAGCACTAAATTGTGTAAAAGGAAAAATACATGTATAAAAAGAAAATTTATTCAAGAACTTGATAAAAGCTTAACAAAAAAACCAAACTTTTTTACTTACTTTAACTTAATTTGTTACAGTTCAAGCTTGATCTATTCATTTAAAAATGAAATCCATTTTTCTTGTTTTAATTTGCGCAAAAAGTTAAATAATTTTCTCCTCGATCTCTGGATGACAATTGAAGAAATTTTTCTCCATTGAAAGTACTGCAAGCGCATTTAGTCTTTCTGTTAAATAAAAGAACTGAAAAAAATGAATCAAATAGAATAGCTGGAAGTAGAATAATAATCTAACTCTAAACTCTTCTACACTTTAATCACATTCAAGAATATGTTACATGGTTTTTAAGCACAACACACGCTGAGTAAAAAAAACCTTCCACCATCACGCCAGAGCAACAGTGCTTTCTCTACCTGGCAGTCTCGCCTTCCTCCCCACCCACCTTGTATATGCACATGCGCACAACAGTCAAACACCACATCGCTGGCACTGTGAAGCGCACAGTTCCATACAAAGATTTTTGTATCTTTTTCATAAACTGGAGGATTGCTAATGAAGTATTGACATTAAGTTTAAGGAATATATATTGCACTACAAAAATAAATAATGAATTAAAGAAAAAAGGACTCATTATATTAAAAGTTATTGATAATATCAAGTGGAAATAAGGGGTGCTGCAGTTCCACAGTGCCTATACACCAGCTGCCACTGTTACAACTACTTCCTGAGAAAGATAGTATAATAGCATTGAAATATTGAAGTGTCTGTAAATATGTATTAGGGTTTTTACTTTTATTTGTGCTCTTATTATTTTCCTATTATTCTGTCATTTTATTTATTACAAACTGTTTTTGCTCAATGCACTTTATTTCAGTCATACTTAGTTGGTAAGTAAGCTGCTGTATGTGATCGGAACCCACTGTGCTATCTTCAGATTCAATAAAGTTTAGAAATAGTCTGAATATGATCTACTTTATTAATAAACATTGCTTGCCATATATTAAATATAATATCTTAAACTCTGACCCTAAAAATGTAGGTGCTTTCTCAGCAAAGGGAAATGTTTACAAGTTTTTTAACATTTTCCAGTCTAAGGCTTGTATTTTAATTCATTTGACTGGCGTTTTTTCACTTTTTCAAAAAATTATAATATAATTTACTCTCATCCCTACATATGAGTATAACACATTAAATTAAAGCTTGAAACTTGTTCTTTTAAATCATATATTCAAAAATGAATCTGACTTACTAAATTTTCCAAAAATATTTATTGATTTCTTACCCATTTTTCAGATTTTGAATTTTTTTTATTTGTAAAACAACTATAAAAATCATAAAATTTTGTAATCAATTAAACAACATGAAATTAAAAAAACCCACAAATAATAAATGCATATTAGATTGATATAATTAACACAGATCATTATAAGCATAATTTACTAAATTATGTTATAAAATTGATCCATATGTAAGCAGTGACCGTTGCCAAAATAATTACTGCATAGTCTTTCAAAGACCCCCTGGTTAGTATTGTCTTTTTTACCCAAAGCTACCTTGTAAATATCACACTTTAGGACATAGCCTGTAGCTGCATCTTACATTATACCGGTAAACACAATTATGCCATATTTATTTGGCTTATTTTTCATGTAAAGACGAAATCCCACACAACCTCTAAAAGGATATACACCTACATCTACAGTGAGATTTGAATATGGTTGAAAACTTTCACTGCATTTAAAAAAAAAGTAAAAAACTGATTCTATAGGTAGGATCATGTCCATCTTCAGCTCATTTTATGTAATGAGCATTGTCATTCAAATGAAGCATTAAAAGTGTTTCCTTGAACCTATCGCAAGGCAGCAGTTTCCTCAAAAAACGTGTCCCAAGAAATATATCTTAGGACCAGTTGTCATCGATATCTGGTAATTTCAATATGGACATGTGCAGAACAATAGCAAAAGACTAAAATAAATCACCCAATTTTACTGTGGTCCATCATTCAGTTTTACCTTCCTTCTCATAAAAGCAATTCATTAAGCTGTACATCAATTAGTTTCTTCTCTAATTGCTTTCATTATGTTAGAATAAAAAATAAAATAAAATAATAGTCAAACTCTGTACAGTTGTCATCTAATGATACAAAGATAGAAGAGCTTGAATCAAAAACCAGGTCTTCAGGTTTCTGAGTTTCACCTTCAAACCAATCACTGTTGTTTTTAGTGGAAGTTGTAGGCCTATTCCTTTCTCTTACTCTTGCTTGAGTCTCTCATGTATTATCTGAAATACAAGACACACAAGCACTCTTACCTTGAAACTATCACATAAATAGATGGCATGATGAAAATAATAGAAAAAAAACTATTGTGAATATGCAAATATAGGTTAGAATTTTACTATGTAAACTGTATAGCTACTTACCAGAATCATCACTAGATTCATTTTCTTGTATATAAGAGGCATCATCATCGCTAGCATTTAATTCAGAACCCGAATCTTTTATAAAATTATTGAGCATGTCACAATTCACATTCATATCTATTGTATCATACACACTTGCTACAAAACAACAAAGTATATAAACGAATGGCTGCAGTCGATCATAACCAACCTATCAATATTTATAAATATTGATAAAATCATGAAATGAAACAAATACAAAAACTAACGCTACCAGTGGATTCACAATGAACTAAACTAAACTACTAAAAACAACGATAAAGTTCCACTCGTATGACCTATTCCATATGAGTGCCATCTGCTGAACTAAAACATCGCGCCTGCATCACTTACGAGCGTAGACAGGAAAGTGTAAAAATCACAGAAAAATTAAAAAATATATAATATAATGTAACAAAAAAGATAAAGCAATTGTGTATTTTTTAGAACCGTATTTTACTACCTGTTTGGACTGTACTAAATATACTTATATGATAGGGATGAAAGTTTAAATTTTGAGAAAATATACCTGCGTATGCGGGAAGTTAGAGGTGAAAACCATTTAAGAAAAACAACCCTTAGTACATTCAACCGGGATTCAAACCCTGATCTTACAGTCATTGACAGTCCAGTCTATTGTGAAAGTGATGCCTTGGTCCATGTGGCCACCGAAGTAGATATCATGTGAAATGAAGATAAGAAAGGGGTATAAAATCTACTAAAGATTATTATTAGTACTGTTACAATTTATTGATATGATATAACCCATATTGTTTTTTGATACTAAATAGGATCCATTTGAACAAGATGAAAGCTCTTCTTAAAGACGAATCGTTGGACGCCCCAGAGGCTGCCCTTAAAGCTGCCCGCCACAACGTTGATAGAATCATGGCCAATGTTGAGAAAGCCGCCAACAAGCTGGAAACCGAGAGGAAGAAGTCCAGGATTGTTGACAAGTATTGGAAGATGGTGGAGGAATCTAGGAAACATTTCAGGGTGAGGCAGCAAGCTGGGACTATCGACACGTATTACAGCAATGTTCGGTAGTTTAACATAATTATTCTCTGGAGGCATACTACCAAAATACCTTATTAATTTATTATAAGAATCAGCAATGAGCAAGGGTGCAGAATATGTCCGAACACGTGAACGAGGTTTGGGGGAAATTAAAGCAGTCCTGGGGAAATTTTGGGCAGGGAAAAATCCAACAATTTTGTTGACTTTTTAGTACATTCTGTTTCTGATATAGTAGTTTCATTTGTATGATAAACAAAGGCTGATGACAGTCAACATCAGCACTATCAGTATGTGCCATAGATAGGCAGTGTTTGTGTACGCACAAAGAGATGCGGTGTCTAGGGGCTAAGATAATATGTCAGAGTTATAAATAAGAAGTCGGAGGTTGAGACAAGGGTAAAGGAAAAATCTAATAATTCAACCTGGCTAATGGTGTAATCAAGGGATGAGTCATCAGTCACCTATCCTACCGCGGGTGTTTGGTAGCTATGGTGGGCAGGCGGTGGAGGGTAGGGAAGGGTGAATGATAATTTGTTTTAGTTTGAATCCAGTCACGTGTTATATCATGGCTTAATTACACATGTGTATTGTAATAATTGTGTAGCCATGGAATTGTTGTTTTTAGTGGACCTATTAAGGTTTGTACATTGTACAATAGATAAATGTTTATAAAAAAATAGATGGTTTAGTGAAACAAATGTTTATTATGTTGACTTTTAAGAGCAAACAAGATATCAACTGTGCTTATTGTGAATGGCATGGCAGACGTGATAAACTTGGATATCACGTATCTAATAAACATCCCCAAGAAAAATCTAGAAGTAAAGAATCAAGGGAGTATTGGAAGTTTTGTAAAAATTAAATCATGTGATCAGGAAAAACTCATGGTCGTAAATAGCGATAGTATTTCCCCTAGTGTGGTTGATAGTTATAGACCTTGCAGTAGTGGCGAGTCTCCGAAAAAACGAAAAGTCTATGAAAATCAACAATTAAACCAAGCCCTTCTGGAATGACACTCCATTGCCTCTTACTATCAAGATGTAAAATTAAATGTTGGTAATGGTAGTCCTACTGGTATCGATGAACAATTCATAACAATATGTAATGCACACAAGGAAATGGAAAGACTGCCATTTCTGGAAGAAAAATACATTTTTTATTAGGTAGGTACTATAAATTAATTATGATTAAAAATATATTTAAATTTGAATTTTCCAAACTATGTAGTAGGTAATAATCCTTATTCCCTTCAATCTTTATAAAATATTCAATGTTTTATTTTGAGTGCTATGGTTTTCGGGGAAATTTTTTATGAAAATGTCATGTTCTGGGGAAATATTGGATCTCTGAACATATTCTGCACCACTGGCAATGAGATCCTCAAATCCTCAGATCCTTGAATCTTGAATCGTTAAGAATATTCAGGATTCGAGAACATATTAGATTAGTTATTCAAATAAAATAAAATATATATTTTTGATCATCTTTTTATCCATAGTATCTAAATTTAACAATAAAATGAATGCATTTTAGAAAAAAAAAAAGTTAATATTTAATCACTATTTCTATTTCCCTGGTTATATTCCTATTTCCTCTTATGTTTTTTTTTACAAGATTATTATTTGGATTCAATATTTGGAATTCAAAGGTAAAATAATTCAGATTTGTAAAATAAGGGATTCGATCAATCTTTAATAATAGTCAAAGTATCTGTTGTACAAATGAATGAATTGTTTAACATCCCTCTAATATGTTGTTTATTAAGTTTAAGGTTGTAATACTATTCCTTGATACTCTAGATCAGGAATATAATAATAATAATAATAATTAAAACCGTGTCTTACTACCCGTTCGGGCTATACGCTAGTATTAATTACACTAATGGGGAGGGTTGAATATAGAGAAAATGAACCCACATTTGCACGTAGAAAGATTGGAAAACCATTTAGGGAAAACTACCTTCCTGTTCACCCGAGCGAGATTCGAACCTCGTCTTCCCGTCCTTGGAAATCTAGCTCAACACAAAACTTGTGTGTTAGCTAACTACGCCACCGAGGCAATTGGTCAATTATGTACAGTATTTTCATTGTTAATAAATTATAAATTCTCAAATGGTGTTTAGTTCAATAATTAAGATAAAATCATTATTTGTAAAGCTTAGTGTTAGAAAATTAATAACTCTCATCAATCTCTCTATCTGTGTTTGTCACACTGTCATAATTGAAAAATCTTACCATAGGTACATGATGTGTGATTATTTCTTGATGGGACATGCAGCCTTCCATTGCCAAAAGGTTCCCCACTCCTGCCTTAGAATCTTACTAGTATGGTTTTTTTTAGCACCACGTCATACTACTGATGTTAGGGACTAGGAAGCCTATATTTAGATGAATTGTACCCACATTTACTTGGAGAAGTGGAACACCATTTTGGGAAAAAATACTCTCAATAGACCCGACCGAGATTCAAACCTCAATTTTCCGGTCATCGGCTGTATATTCCATTGCGAGAGTAGTCCGTTAGGTGGCTATTAATAGTTATTTGCTGTTTTTCTTTAGTACCGGCAAATTGTAAATTTATTCAACTTGATCTTTATGCATTACTGATCATGCACAGATCAAACTTAGCTGGTTTGTTTCACTATTTTTTTTACTACCTACACTTTTTAAGTTTTTCTAATCATCATGCTACATTATATTCACAAATATAATTTTTTAATGTGAGGCCTGAATGAATGTAAAAGAGTAGAAATTGAAGGGTATAGGGGGAAAGAGGAGAAAGTCACATTACACATTTTCTAGTACCACAATTTTTTTTTACTTCAAACTCCATAAGGACTCCAGCAAATACTCATTAAAATATATATATAAAATTTAAGTATAATCTACAATGCATAAGATAAGTCTCATGATTGTGTAACACATGGAAGCACTAACTAAATTTTAGTTACTATTTGACGTTCCTGCTTTCCCCCCTGTGCCCTTTAAATTGTAATTGTTGAGGAAACATAGTCGAAAAACCAAGGTTTAAATTTTAAGAATTAGTAATGACATATTGTTTCACTGGTTTTATTTCCATTGTTTTTTAAAGTAGAAGACAGACAATTGTATCATGATGCGATACCTGGTTTGAGATATATGACCTACCTAAGTTAGGTATTATCTTAGTGATGAGATGGACTCTTTATTATTTTTAGACACAGAGCTGTAACTTTGATAGGGTATGTACTCTTCATGAATTAACTTGAATGTATTTTTCTTTATTTACCGATTTCTTTCAGGAAGAGTTGGAAATATTATTCCCTTCGGTGAGGATCCAAGATAGATCTTTGAGGATACCAGACAGCCAAGTGGACCTTTTTGTTCTACATACCTATCAAAGGATCCTTTTTTATCAAAAAGAATTGCATAAGCTGCAGGTAAACTGGTGTTCTTTTATTAACAACATTCAAGATTTAATAAAAGTATGTTGTCATTTTGTAAAAAATTAAAATAGTGCTAAGCCAAAGGTCTTGGGTTCAATATGTATTTGAGACACAAAATTAAATTTTATATAGTAAAATTATATTGAGAACAATGATTTTATAATCATCTCTATTACAACACCAACATTTTAGAATATACTCTGTGTGTTTTTATTTAACTATATTTTATGAACTTCTGTTATATAGTTTAAGAATAGAGGAATACACATTCTTTGCTAGGATTTTATTTGTAATTTGAGGTATTAACATGCACTTTCTTAACTGACTGATTATATCAGCACACTATTTATAAATCAATTTAAATCTAGATCAGACACATCCCCAAGCCTCGTTAATTCACCACTGTGAAAGGGGAAACCCACATTTCACTAAATGATAACACATTACTGACTGAGCAGTGAAACTTGCTAGCATTAATAACCTCATAAGTAAGAAGCCTCGATGTCCATGGATGTGTCCTCATGTTCTATGTTTGAAATAGGAGGCACTACCATTGGCTATCAAAGCACATATTTTCCTTGGGACACAGGAAAGTGTCTTAGTCACCCTTGACTTATAAAAGTGGTAACATGCTTAATTTGCAGACATTGGGCGAGGACAGGATACGCGTCGCCTTGGAGGAGGCGGGTAAGGGGATCGACAGGGCACTGGTGAATGCTCAGGTGGAGATGGAATTGGAGAAGGAACTTCGGCACGTCAATATAGAGTTTCAAAAAAAAGTATGTTATACATGAGCTATTTGATTTATGTGTCAGTAATAAAGTTTAACTAGAAAGGCAAACACATGTAAAAAGGGGAAGATGATAGGTGGCGGTGGGTTGTAACTGTTTACTAGCTTAACACAAATAATTTGACTAAGAATAATTTAGGTTTATAACCTGTGTTAATGTTGTATAGGTTTCTTATGGGTGTGCGAAGCTTCAAAACTTTGTCTTAGGTTTGAAACAAATGTCAACTTCAACTTCACTTTAAAAAAAAATCCAGACTTCAACAAATATGAAACTTTCCCAATAAAAATATTGAGAGCTAAAATATTAAGTTTACTATCAATTATGGTCATTTTTAGCTACTATGAACATTACAAACTTAAATTTAAACGAAAAAAAAACCCAACTGAAGTGATTGAATTTGAAATTGTGATAGTAACTTAATTTATCAGATTAAAACAAAATATTTCAAATAATTGTGCAATAAAACACTTTCTGGGGGATTTCAGTGCCTCAAAGTGTATAAATAACCTCAAAATAATATTTTTTCAGGCATAAAACAACTAACAAAAAATATTTCTATTAAACTTTGAGAATATTTTATATATTTGATTCGAGTTTGCTTCTTTTGGAAAAAAATGGACTCGGCATACTCCTATAGTTTTTGTTGTTGTCGGTACCAGATTTTGAAACTCCAAGTTGAAAACGACCAGGAGCTGAGGAAACAACTCAAGCTGCAGCAGGAAATCCACAGCGACCACATGGCGGATGTCATCAAGGTGAAGGAGCATGAAGCAGAGAGGCAATTTTTACGGCGGCTGGACGAGAAACTGGCCGAAGAACAAGCCAAATTTAAGACTAGACTAGCGTCGATGCTAGGACGACTCAAGGGAATAGACGCTGCATTAAAAGGTGAGGTTATTATTATATATATCATGGTTCCTCTTTCTTTTGGGTTTTAATTATTGATTTTGATTCTTAAATTTTAACCTCGATTTTTCAATCTCATTAAAATATGTTATTTCTAACTGTACTATATAAAAAAAAAGCATATACTTAGTTTAAGAGATACTTAAACAAAATACCATGTTTGATATCTGCAAGATCACTTGAACACAAAGGTCAGGTTGGGTACATTTACGATTTGTCAGTACTTAAAATGAAATGGTATTATATTTGGAAGAAGGTACAGGAAAGGTGGATAGAAACATATAAAAGGGGGACTAACACAATATGGCCTTTACAATGATACACAGTTCACACTTTACACTGCTGCCGATGGACAAAGAGGTAATGGTTGCCTCTTAAAGAAAATTGATCGTCACCGCCCAATCCCCCGACATAGGTTTCATTCTATCGGAACTCATCAGGGAGGAGTGTGAAACGCGCAACCCAACTTCCTGAAAAAGAAAACCAAAAAAACACAAAAGAGGAGAAAAAAGGAAAATGGTAAATAATGATAGAACACATAGATAGGAACAAATAAAAAGTATAACATAAAGGACAGGAAAAGGACATGGATGCGAATATATAATGATATAACTCTATAAGGAAAACCTCTTTTCGCCTTATGAGGTAATTGTATTATATTTGGAAGAAGTTACAGGAAAGGTGGATAGACATATACTCTACTTAGATGAGAACTAGGAATTGATATTTTGAAAATCATGTCATTAAGATAGATTCTAGATTCTTTCATTACTATTACGATTTAACGTTGTCAAGGTATTGAGTTTGATATCTCTGGGTAAGGGTGTCCAAATTCCACTTTTTCAATTCAAAATGAGCTTAAATATAAAATCTTAAATAATATTTTCAAAGTCAAATCGAAGTTTGAGTATTATTGGTTGATTTATGCTTGAAAAAATATTAAATTGTGCTTATTTATACAACATGATGCAGTAAAATCATCTAGAAAATGTTTCATCACACTAATGTTTGTAATATTAACTTTAATTCTAATCTTATAAATAAATTATTATCACAATACTCATTTAACATACTTAGAATTTTTTCAAATAGTTATTAATTTGTAACAACTCAAGATGATAATGATTGAACATATTATTTTAGTTGTTAATATCTTTATTGACGAAACTTAATAATGTCGAAGCAGGAGTATTTTTTCGAAGTAAAGTGGAAGTTGAAACTTTTTCCAAGCCACGTCAGAAGTTTCAAAGCTTCTCATAACCATACTTTATGGTCACTTTCATTTAATATACTTGATTAAGATTTTATACACTAAAAAAAGTAATTAAGGGTTACAAACAAAAAAGCTAAATAACATCTAAGATATACTCTTGGTATAGTGGTTATAGCACCTACCTGCTGATTTATAAGTCCCAGGTGAATTCCCATCTGGTACCAAGGTAGTTTTCTTTAAAGGGGAATAATTCCCATTAGAGGTGTGCAAAGCCCACATTTTCATTTCAAAGTGAACTAGAATTGAATATACATGAAATACTCTCGAAGCTGAATCAAAGTTCGAATATTGTCTTTTAGTGGTTTTATGATTGAAAAATATTATATTGTGGTTATTTGTATTATTTTATGTATTAAAATTACTTGGAAAATATTTTATTGTACAATTTTTTAAAATATTTTATGAATCTGACAAATCAATCTATTATCACAAAATGCAATTCAATTTTTTCAGTTTTTTTTCCATATTAATTTTAATTTGTAATGTATAAAACAACTCAGAATGGCTATAATTAACATAAATGGAGTATTTTAGCTGTAACTATTTTTACTGGCAAAGTTTTGAAGCCAGAATTTGTCTCGAAGTGAAGTCGAAGCTGATATTTGTTTCAAAGCCAATTCGAAGTTTTGAAGCTTCACACACCCCTAATTCCCATGGTCACCAAGGTTTGGTTAGTCAGGCAAAAGTTAGGTTATGATCTTCATTGGCTCCACACCCTTATATTCTTTATCATCACCACCTCATCTTATCGGGACATGGAAAGAACCTCCACGAAAAGGATGTATGATCAGTACATTCGGGTATCCCCTGGGATAATCTTTTTGAAAACTGGGCTACGAGTGATGTTACCCAGACACACCATTATTATTAATATTTCTATATTTGGAAAAAGGTACAGGAAAGTTGGTTAGAAACGAATTAAAGGAACAAACAAAATATGGCTTTTATCTATGTTTCATTATATTAGAGTTCAAGAGGGAGTGTGAAATGCACAATTCACCTTCCTAAAGCACGGAAGGGGGGGGGGGGGGGGGGAATTTCTCTAATACAATATAGGGGGGAATGGCATTTGGGACAGAATCTCGGCAGAAAAAAAAGAATTTGCAAAAAAAAGTGGGGAATACGTG
>CABFOV010003750.1:17495-33584 GCA_902141375.1 Timema poppense | reverse complement strand
CAAATGTAGTCATACTTCATATAAATTCAACCTCCACCTCCCTAACACATTGGCGTAATTAAACATATGCATGTAACCTGAACGGATTGTAAGAAGCGACAAAAAAAATGTGACCTCATTCTTTTCAATTTCACTAAAAATTAAAATTTTATTCCTCATACTTCAGTCTAAATTTTCTGGAAGACACATGCAATTTTGTTATAAGAAAATAGTGACAACCCTAACTATTACTGTAAAATCTTGCTCAATTCTGTTTAAAACCTCTTGGTGTATTTGTGTAGCACGGGCATCTGCAGACAAAGGTGCTCACAAATCACAGGTGCTGTGGAGCGCCTGTCAAGCATTGGCCATGTCCCTCAAGGTGGTGAAGGGCAATGTTCCATGGCATGAGCAGCTGCGCCCTCTGACATGTGAAATCAGTGCTATCAACAGCGCTGCCAGTAAGTTGAAAATTGTTTTGACAATAATTTTTAGCTACATTATACTATATTTGTTCTTCTCTTTTTGTAGAGTATTTCAACTATCTATTGGTTGGTCAATATAAAAAAAAAGACTTTTGCTTTCTATGGCAAGGGAATATTAATAATATATCATGGTTTTTATCATCAAACAATTTTTAAATATTTCAGTTTGACAGTCCAACACCTTAGCTCACTCAGCTGATAGCTTGTCTACCTACTGAACTAAGGGTCCTGGGTTCTATTATTGGCACGGCCAAAAATTTATCATTGATACAATTTTTGGTTTACACTTTCACATTGATAAATTGATGGTTGGGGACTCGATGTTGTGTCTTTCCTAGTTTTAAAATAGATTATAAGGCATACGAAGCTACGACAAGCCTAGCAAGCCAGTAGTGGAAAATATGTAACTAGAGACACAAAAGATGAGGTTATTTTTAGGGGAGAAGGGGTGCTATTTTTCTAAAAAGGGATGATATTATAAGCTGAAAGCGATGTTATTATTTACTTAAATATGAGTCGAATTAGTATTCATTAAAAAAATCTAAGATAAAACTTTACATTTTTCGTTCATATTGTGTATTTAACTATTTATTTGTAGAAAAAGCAAATATAAATACACACAAAACATTTCAAGCCCAGTATTGTCAAACTCGATATCTCAATACCTATACCTTCGAGTCTTAAAAATATCAATAATCGATTATCAACTTAGCTTTAGACCAAACAATAATAACACCAAAACATGTTGTCATAGAAGAAGAAGGAGAAGGGAATAAAAATTAAGACAATATAATTTTGCCAAACATAACCGCCTGTGCAAGATCCACATATATATTAATATCCTTGCTTAGACCTAGCATAAAATCTTTTAAAAGCTGAAAATAAAGGATTGATTTATTGCCATTTATGTATCGTATTGTGTAAAAGTAGAAATAATGATTTTTAATGATAACCCCTGATAAAAAAAAGTTTAAATATCCTGAAAACACTAATTTTTCCTATGATCCATTTATACCAAGATTAAATAAGTAAAAACAAATACTATTCGTATAAATGGCAGCCCTGATAGTGCTATTACCAGTGTTACCATGTTGAAAATTATATAGCATAATGTTGTATTTGCCAAATTACAAAGAAATTGTGTTTATTTAGAAAAAAGCTTAAATTTGTTTTATTCGCTTGAAAACAGCATAATTTGTGTAAGAATTCATTTTTATCGCAAATGCAAATTTTTCATGTATATGACTTGAATAAAACACTGGCCTAGGCCATAGGCTGGAAACAGTAATGGATGCAAAAAAAAAAGTTTGACAGTAGCTAAATTATATGAAAATAATGAAAATTATAAAAAATAAGGAAAGATAAATTAATTAAGTGAAAATTGAGGTAAGAACACCCACCTAGGGAAAGAGGAAAAAAATATTGTGAAAAAAATCCACTGCACAAATGGGACGGACATTTTTAAAATTTATTTTGGTTCCTATAGTAGAAACAGTAACACAAACATTGAAATAATATATTTCGGCAATCAGCATCATTGCCTCTTTTTTTAAAAAAAAGAAAAAGAAAGCTAAAATAATAGAAGAAAAGCACTTTCCTACTCCATTTTGAATTATAATTAGCTTAAATTTTTCTAGTTAAAAAGAAGAGTAGTTTAGGGTTTTTCATTGTGTTTCTTTTCTCTCCATCCCACTTGATAAATAAAATATAAAAACTGTGTTACCTATCTACATATTTTTTTATCAATTCTTTTTACATATTTAAATAATATCTGCTCAATAATTGATGTCCGTGTATGACACTTGATACAAAATAAAATTGTGGCTTAATTATGGTGAAATAAATACAAAACAAAGGTTTTAAAAAGTTCATTTACTTTTCTAATGTAATATTCCCAAAAGGAATTTATTTATTACAGTATAAATATAAGTATAAATATAACAATAGTTTAGTGACTTTGTGTAATTAATAAATAGCAAAAAAGCAATATTCACAATATTAAAAATATGGTAAATAAAATATTCACATTAATTAATTATTCTACAAACCTTCTTTATATATTCGGTGTACATAATTAGTATTAATGTCAATTAACGAGGTGTTTATCCAGAAACTGCCCTGAGAGAAAGGTTCCTGAAGATAGAACGTGAAGCGCGGAGATTGGCCCTAGTGCCGGATACGGGGGCTCCGCTGCCTGTTTACTTCCTGTCTTATCTACAGAGCTTCTTCCTTATCCCAAATGTTAGGACGATTTCCCAAGCTGAGCTTGGAGACGAACCTGTTAGCTTCGAAGAGTTGGACACATATGACATATTACTTAGAGCTAGGTGAGTTTTTTTACTAACTAGTTTTGGAGAGACTGTATTAAAATTTAAGTTTAAATTAGGGATGTGCTAGTATTACAAATTTTGAATATAAGATGAGTTTTAATAGTCTTTTGATCTGAACTAAAAAAATATATTCAAAACTTAAAATTTTTCACATCGAGTTTAATTAATTTTATTCAATCTTAGGATATTATTTCATAGCAAACAGAGTACTTAAATATTTACAATTGTTCTAGTAAAATAAAAAATAACTTTTACGGCTATACTAAACGTAATTAAAAATTCAAATTTGTGTGATCATATTTTTTTCATAAAAAAAATCAACGTTGAAAATGTATATTTATGTTTATCGTTTTTAGATAAATATATCACAAAAATTTAACTAGAAATATTATTAGTAAAAATATTTCTTTATCTTTCTCAAACTTTAATAAAATTCCATATTTTCATTTAAACTTAAGTCAAACTCGACTCAAAATGAAAATGCATACTCACACACCCCTTATTTTAATGTAATGACTTGAACTAGCATATATTCAATAGGTGTACAAAGTCCCAATTTCTCATTCTGAATTAAGGCCTATGCGGGATCTAGAAACTTGGGCGGGAAATATTATTTTCTGTTTATTTTTTGGGGAAAAATTAGTTTTAAAAAGTTATACCAAAAGAACCTTTATCCATGTTACTTTTTTTTTGGTGTGTTCATTAACAATATTATTATTTTACTAAGTTAAATTAACTATATCTTCATTTAAGTAAATGGGTACCATAAACTTCATTTGCTTTTATATTACAAATACTAATTCAAATCACTTTAAGAATATTATTCAAGATTTTACTATGCTAATTTATTAGGGGCTTATTTTTTGTCGGATGTTGGTGTTGGAAGAACAGTAGAGAGAATTCAAATATATTTCTTTGCAGCCTACTTTGATAACATTTTTCTTTATTATTATTGTTAATTTACAGGTATTGATAACATTCATTCTATCAAAAGTAACAGCTGCAGTTCACATGACTTGACAAATGAATATATTAAAATTGTTTTAGTAGGTATAGTAACCAACTTCTACTGTTCTACCTACCAAAATCATACTAACTTTTCTTTTTCTAGTATTTTCTATAACTTTCATAAAAATTCATTTAGACATTGGTCCTCAATGTTTAACACTTTATTCAAACCTATACATTTCGATTCTTTTCAGATCAAATTGCTATAAGCTTTTAATTTTATCAACCCTTTTTTACTTTTATATTGAAATGAATGAGAAATCATACAAATAAAAAAAAGAGCCTAAATTTTAAATTTATAAAAAAAAAAAAATTTTCTCGTTTATTGTCTCGTTTCCTTGGGGAGTTGTTATTTTCTGCCCGAAAATTTTTCATTCAAAATTTTATGCCCACACAAGCCTAATTCAAAGCCAAGTCGAATTATATCAAATATTCCCAAAGCTGAATCAAAGTATGAAGGTAAAAAAAAAAGTTTTGGAAACTATATTAAATCATTTTGAATAACTATTTAATTTCATGCAACCTGCTTTGATGGCTGCATGGTCTAATGCGCTACTCTTGCAGTAGATTAGACTTCTGTTGACATAGAGATCGAGGTTTGAACCTCGGTTGGCTGTTTTGCCAAAATGTTATTCCACTCTCCCTCCACACAATGTTGGATACACTCCCTATAAATATAACCTTCTTAATCCTTAAAACCATTAATGCAATTAATACATAGCGGTGCTAAAAATAAATATAAAACTTCATGCTTTAAATATCATTTACAAAATGTTATATTATAAAAATGATTGGCACACACTGTTCTAAGCTGAAAAGCTAAGCCACTATAAAGTTATTATAACATCATATTCCTTAATTACTTTAGAATGTTGCTATGGTAAGATTGATTCACTACACAACTACACAAAATTACAAAAATTGAGCAGAAAAGTGCGTTTTAACTTTACATATATTTTCTGGAAAACCTTTTTAAATTTTAAATCCGGTTAAAGCTGACAAATATTTGAATCAAAGACTTAAGTTCTCTAATCTTCGAACAACCATAGTAGCTTTAGTAGAGCATCATTAATTCAAGACATTCGGCTACTGATCCAGTCCGGATTGATTTGTTTGGATTTTATAAAATACGGTACCTATACCAAAAATAAAAATATAAGCATGGAGGGATACGTACAAAAACTCAAATGTTAAGGAAGAAAAAATATTCATTTTATTTCAACAACGAACTTACAAATTTTTTTTATTGCTAAATATCAGAAATTATTAAGTAATATACTAAGGTAAAAGTCTAAAAACAATAAAAGTCTCCAATATTTTTCCGAACAAGGGTTGAGGTGCTTTTTTTGGCAACCATGTCTCTGACATTGATACCACTGGGGTTACTTTTTATAACTCATTTTTTTTTTTGGCAATTCGGATTTTTGATGTCCAAATTATAAACACACTACTGTACTTTCAGTTCTCACACCTACAAAAATTTGTAATGTATTATCTAAGATTATGATTATGGGCTACAATATAATTTTTTTAAAGAAAATGTATATTTGTGGGCCATTATGGTACTTTTAAGCTATAAATACAATTTGGTAAATTTTTTCCTGCATTCATTGATTGTTTTATTTTCTTATAATTTTGTCAGATACTGGGTGGATAGAGGAGATTTCGCAAGAGCCTTAGGCTACATGAACTTGTTACACGGCGCAGCACGTAGCATAGCAAGAGACTGGATGGCTGAGACGCGGATTTTGTTAGAAACGCAGCAAGCAGCAACTGCACTAATAACACATGCCGCTGCCATTGGGTTGCTTTATTTGTGAACAAAGTGTAAATAACAGCTTTAAAAAAAACAAATACATAAATCGATTTTAAAAGTACGGTCAGAGCAAAACTTTCTCATATTTCAAATGTATCATATATGAAGATAAGGCAACAACAGTTCAGCAGTGTTAAATTTTGTTTAAATCGCTAACAAATCTTATGGGTTTAACTAAATTACTAAACTTATTTAAATACCATATCTAATTTCATCATTTGGATTGATCTTCTAAAAGCTGGCATTTAAAAAAGTTGTATTTGGTTGAGTGACAGGAAACATTTATTTTAATATCGAATAAAAAAAAATCTTACCATCCTTGTATAAGTTTATTTAAACATCGTGTTAATACTATGACAAATATGTTTTGATAAATTTGTACAGCCTGCTGTCATTCATTGTACCATGTTTGTACATTTTCTCTTGTGAAGTGATGTAGTTGTAAATATATTGTTTCGTAAATTAGAAGTATGAATTATTAATAAAAATATATTACCTCTAACCTAATTTCAGCTGTGATTGTTGTGGAGTTTTTGACATGTTACATGCATTGTGTTGTCATTGAATGGCTGCATTAATAATGCTTTTACCATTATTTATGTATCCGCAACAGATCATTAATCATTATATTGTTTCGTTCCTGATCTTCCACCTTAGTTTATTGTGTTGTCTGTTTTAAAAAAATTATTTATATACACAATTGAAGTAAATTACTACTTTTTTACTTTCTCGCTATCTTATAGGTAGAGAAAGTATAGTGACCTTCAAAATATTGAACTCAATATTTTGGTGAATCTTGACATTTCATGACCCCCTGAATCCAAAAAAGTGGTTTTTGACTTTCCGTCTGTCTGTCTGTCCCTCCAACTAGAGCCTAAACTATTTTACCAACCGGGATAAAACTTAGTATCTATGGTTTTCATAGGGCTACCTCAAGGAGTTTTTGGAATTGAATATCTAACCCTTAAATTGAGGTTAGTTTACTGAAGGGCAAAATGAGAAAAAGTCTATTTTCTCAAAATCGGCTCTAACGGTTTTGATTAAATTTTATTTCTAAACATTTATAAATATTCCAAACAAAATGGCTTCTCTCAATATTTCGACAAAATGATTTTAAGGGCTCTGGTCTGATGCGTAAATTATCTTTTTTTATAATATTTCCTAAACTATTTGAGATATGAAATTACTTATTGTTACAAATGTGCAGGTCTCATTATAATACAAATATATAAAAGAAGCATATTTTTATAAAACCAATAACTTTCAAGCTATATGTAAATATATATATTTTTTAACTTTTCGAACACACAGGGTAAAAGTATTGTGACCGTAAAAGAAAATCTAACTTGAGATGTTGATGGATATCGACGTCTCAAAACCCCCCAAACCCTCAAAAATGGTCTAAGCAATGCCATCTGTGTGTGTGTCTGTTTAAACTTAAAATTGAGAGTAGTTTAAGAAAGGGTGAAAAAGAGAAAAAATCCATTTTCTCAAAATCGACTCTAACAATATTGATTAAAATTCATATCTAGTTCTTGATTAAGATTATAAATAAACTGGCTATTTTCATTTTACCATGAAAATGAATTTTAGGGTACTTTACAAAAGCAGAAACTTCCATATCTCCGCAACTATTTGAGATACTAAATAACTTAATTGATCATATTGTCTTGTATAATTGGTAAATATGACCTTTTATTTTATGTTAGCTAAAGTATAATGCAGCAAAATCACAAAATTGAAGAGTAGTATTCACTAAAAAATTTTCCTCTTTTTCTTTTATAGCTCAAGAAATATGACAAGTATTTAAAACACAGAAATCAATCATCACCAAACATTTTGTTTCACAGAGTTTTCATATTTTTTCTTAGTTACAAGGCACTTAATCATTTTTCATATTTTTATAGTCACAAGGTACTCATTTTTCAAACATTTGTCAAACATTTTTTATGCAAATTTTCTTAGCAAAATGAAGTTTCATTTTCTATTATCTATTTTTTACATTTATATTAAAATAGGCCCTTTTTAAAATTGAGGACTTGGGATTTGTATCCTATATTTGATAGAAAATTTGGATTTGATCCATCTCTAATTTTTCACAATTTACTTCAAATATATTATATTAAAGGTTATATAATATCAAATGTTGACAGGACTAATCTTGTGATTTAAGCAATAATTAGTTCTTTATCTAAAATAAATTGAACTTCTACACCAGTATGGTTTTAAATTGTATTATATAGGGCAGTAGTATTCAATTTGATATACATGTATCTCCAAGGGTATGCAAAAGATATCTTAAGAGGTATCTAAAAGTTAGAAATATCAAATATACGATGCAAATGTTTCTTAGTTAAATCTTACTACCCAATACACCATTTTGGATGAGATTTAATTCATATGTTTACTATAGAATTTGTATAGTGTGCATTATGCACCAACAACATGGGGTTTGGGTGGTTACAAAGATGAAGAGAAATCATAAATGCTTATATAGGATTCCTTGTTTGAGTTGGTAGCCCTGACTTATTCGTTTTTTTGGGCTAGGGTTTTTCAACTCTTCATTCAACAATGTCATATTCCTGTCCTTAATTTGTTCTTGTTCCAATTTTTCTGCGAACCATTGTTCTTCCCTTGTTATTCGATTTGCTCTGATTCCATAAGCCATAACTTTAAACTCCCTCTCTTTTGTGGGCGTTATAATAATATCTACGGGATGATATCTAGATAATGTATCTGGAACTCTTTTTTCTTTGCTTGGTACATATTCTATTTTCAGATCATATTCTTGCAAGAATAACACCTATCAGTTTAATTGCCATTGCAATAACTGAAATCTCTGAAGAAAAGAAAGAGCTCTTTGATCAGTCATTAAGGTGGTAGGACGGCCGTAAATATATATCCAGAACTTCTGACATGCAAATAGGATTGCTAACAGCTCTTTTTCAGTAACTGTATAGGCTAGTTCAGCTCCATGCAACACCCGGCTTACGAACGCTATGGGCCGCTGTTGATTCTGGCTATCAAGTTGACATAAAACTGCACCCAAAGCAACAGCTGATACATCACACACGATGTATATCTTTTCCTTAAAATTAGGGTGTACTTACATGAGTGTATTTATAAAATAGTTTATTTTATTTTATGAAATGTTTCTTCTTCGTGGCTACCCCACTTCCATAGTGTGTTTTTCTTGACTAAATGTAAGAGAGACTGGCATCTCAGAATGGCAGTGCACAAAACTGCGATACAAATTTACGAGTCTAAGAAATGCTTGCATTTGTTTTACGTTTCTTGGGGTTGGAAATTTCATAATGACTTCAGTTTTTTCAGGTTCTGTTTGAATTCTTTCGGGTGTTATTACATATCCTAGAAAAATTAATTTCCTTAGCTAAGAAAACAGAATTTTTCAAATTCACTGTAATCCCTCTTTCTTGTAGTCATGTTAAGATTGTGCGCAGCTTCTCACAATGATTATTGAACTCATGTGTTGCCAGTAATAAATCGTTTTTGATTTTATGTCATTTTTTTTCGCAATTTATTTTTGATTAGAGTTTATTTTTTCTGTCAAATTCACAATTTTTAAAAATAAAATGTTAAGCATGGAGTTATTCCCATCTTGCATGGTTTTGTGATGCACATGTTTCTCTAAGCCCACTTAAACCCCTTCTTCTTCACTGGTTATGCTATCCGCTGTTACGTAGGTTGAAACAGATCCTGATTCTTTTATAGTTAACATGTTATCTTGCTCATTTCCGATTTATAGTCTTGATTGGTTTTCAGGTCTTTTAGTCATTATATTTGTTGTATTAATTTGATCACTTGTCATTGAGTCCTTTCTTATTAAGTCATAAACACTTTGCTCACTTTCCCCCATCTTCTTTCTTTGTCAGTATTCTTGACTGGCCATAAAACTATCTACTGATTCAAATAATCTGTCGGCTTCTAACTCTGCAATATTAATATTTTCTTCTGAATTGTAGATTGTTGGTCCTGTTACGTCATCAGTCTGGTTTTTCCTCCACGTTACGCAGCCAATCTTATTCAAGTTCGGCATATTTAAATTAAAAGGAGACATTTTTCTTTCTAAATAAACCCTGGACCTACTAAAACTAAAGCTAAAAATAATATATACCTATGTGGCTCACTTACCTATTATCTCACACTTCTTTGGATTGTAGATGTCCGTCTTTTGAGATATATCTAGTTCAATCATCCTTGTGCCATTTGTACTTAAGTAACCTGGTACCGTAGAGTCTATCTTTTGTCACCCGAAGTTGATTGAGCTGTCAGCTAATAGTTGACTGTGGGTGTTTATAGCAAAGACAGTGGTGTGTAGATGTCGATCACCTTGAAGTTTAGCCGTCCTGGAGTGCAATCCTTGATCTCACACATATATAAGTCTTGAATCATTGATCACGTTTCTATATCTTTTAATTCTTTAACCCATGTGATCGATACTATTCTTATCCGGTCACAACTAAAAATTAACATATCCTGGTCATTGCATCATTTTGTTATAATTTTATTCGTATAGTGGTTGTACTCGTATTTATAATAAACTTTAGTTATTATTTATTTGAATTATGATAATTAAATGCATAATGTTACAACCAAATTTAATTCATGATTTAATTTTTAATTTATTGATTTCTTTATTCTCCTGGACCCCACGTCCAGTGTCTTCAACAATTTTATCACCGCTGTCTAAAATACAAAACATTCGCACGGAAGCCGTAAGGCCTGTACCAATCAGAGCCATCACTCCAGCACATAGCAACAGAGGTTTTTCGAAAGACAAATTCGTAGAAGATCATCTTTGCCAGCATTCTCACAATAGCCAAGGAATGCCAATGTACAAAAAATACAGTCATTTTGGAACATTCTTGGTCAATCCAGCCCCAACCGTGCAAGATGAACACAATATTACAAACCCTGTCTAGAAAACATGAAATTATTATATCAGTAAGACAGAACACATAATAATAATAGTAATAATTATTATTATTTCGGTTTCAATTTCCTTTATTATAATGCTGGCCAACAGTCGTAAGACCTATAACAGGCCGGCACTGAAAAATATACCAGTACCATACAAATACATATATTTAAACGACAAAATAAGATAAACAAAAATGGCTAAATAATGTTATATAATGATTAATAGTTAAAAAAAAAAGTAATTAATAATGATAATAATAAAAAATAAAGAGTGGTTACAAGCAGTAACAATATGCAAAAAATAAATCAGAATATTGTAAAATTTAGATATTATAGGCAGAACCTCTTAGTGATAAATTATTGATAAGGGATTTCCTTAAATAACTCTCTGAGCTTAGCTTTTCTTTTATGATAAAAGTCAAATTTGACAAATCTAGAATTGGTGCAATGGATACAACGACCTATAGGGCTCGTCTTATAAGAGCTATCGAGAAAAAATAATTTAGGATTATGAGAAGCTCGAGAAGGGATATGAATGCTTACATTATCAAGGGCAAATTTGCAACAAATTTTGCTATTGAATATATTAAAAACAAAAAGGGCATCACAATAAAGCCTACGCAGTTTCGAATTATGTCACAATCATAATAAATCCGGTTATTAAAGTATTTATCATAGCACACAGCGACAAGCTTTCTTTGGACATTTTCCAACCTAAGAGAGTCAGTTAAGGTAATGGAATTCCAAGCAACAGTAGTATATTCTAACTTGGATCTAACCAGGGCGTAGTACAGACATAAAAAACAGTCAACTTTCTTAAATGATGACATAATAAATTTAATAAGCCCTAAGTAATTTCAATGACTGGGAAATTACATGGTCAACATGATAGTGGAAAAAAAGTTTGTTATCCAGAAGAACACCAAGATCAGTAATATAAAGGATGCGAACTATGTTTTCATTGCCCAATTTATAAGTAAAAAAGAAAGCATTAGTTTTCCTAGTAAAACTTATAGATTTGGTCTTAGATTTATTAAATATTAATAATAATAATAATAATAATAATAATAATAATAATAATAAAAATAAGCAGTCCCATTGCACCTGGCAGAGATACAAACCCTAACCTTCCCTCTTACAGCCAACCAGTTTATTGCGAGTTAAGATACCACATTGTTTGAGCAAGTATTGCGTTTATTTTAAACAATCCAATAGCAAAGTTTCACTTTTTCCAACGCGTCTTAATGCCTATTCAGGCTGACTACATTTTAATCACACACTAGTGGGGAAGAGTATGAGGAAGGTAGGATTGAGAGGAAATGTATCCTTATTTGTGTGGAAACGAATTGGGGAAAACCACTCTCATTACAGCCGACCGGAATGTGATTCAAACCCCCAATATCCCCATCACTTGAAAATCAGATGAACCGAATCAATCTGCGTGACCGCCAATGCCGAGGGGGGGGGGATTAAGGGGGGAGGGGAAATTACTACAAAGTTATGAGAATTAAAAATAAATAAATTCCATAAACCCTTGTAGTGTACAGTCTAATTTTTATATGAAGGACCTTGAAAAAAATAGATATATTTGTATGCTGACAACATTGATAACATTTTACAACATATTTTATTATTATAGTTATTTTATAAGTATTGATAGGAATTCCAGGCCTCCACCGTGGTTCGGATTCCACGTTAAACTGTAGGTCCTCCATCCCATCTCACAATCATCCCTACCATTACACATTAGCGTAAGTGCGTATAACCCGAACGGGTAGTAAGACGCGGTGCTAATAATAGTAATAATAATATAAGTATTGATAATATCTATGAAAAATGATAGATCCAGATCACATGAGTTGACATAATACTTGAATGTTTACCCTAATTTTGGTAGTAAGAACAGTACCCGTTGGTTACTAAAGTTACTAAATTTGAATATATCCATACATCAAGTCATGTCATCTGCAGCTGTCACTTTTAATAGATACAAACAATATTTATAAAATGACACACAATATAGAAAATGCAATTAATTTTGTTAGCACCGCGTCTTACTATCTGTTTAGGTTTCACGCCTATGTACTAACACTAATGAGCTAGGAATGAGGAAGGTTGAATTCAAAGGAGGTGTACCCGCATACGCGGGGAACAAGAATGTGAAATTGGAAAACAAGTTTGTAAAAAAAACCACCTTAAGTACACCCCGCTGGGATTTGGATCCCGATCTCCCAAGTCATCGACAGTCTAGTCTAACACGAGAGTGACGCCTTAAGCCATGCGGCCGCCGAAGTAGGTGTTATCAATGTCAGCTGCAAAAATATATTTTTTGAATTTTGTAAACTGTTCTTCCTAGCAAAATCAGCCTATAGATCTAGTAAAATTTCTAGCTTTCAGATTTTAACCTTCCTAAATGAAAAGTAGACCTTATTTATTAACAAATGAATAAAAAAATAAATAAAAAAATTGAGACATCTCTTCTACCTTCATGATTAGTACTTTAAATAAATGAGTTTGCGAGGAGATTTAGGAAAACTTCCTCATCAGAAGTTGGAAGAACGACCACCCCATTAGGTGTGTAATGTTCGCACACCTGCGGACTAGAAACAAGATGGCCCTTTCTGCGGGGGTGGGGGTAGGGGGGCGTAGTGAGGGAATTTACAAGATAAATCTACCGCCATAATTCATGATCTTGATGAAGAAAAGAGGGGTATCTCACCTCTGCCACTGGCCTGTTGTTAACCTGCACACGGCTCCAAAATGTCATAACGAGCCCAAATGACCCCGCTATCGGTCATTCCTGAGGGAAGGCTAACAAAGGTGTTTTATAGCTCCACATTTCACTGTCCGGGCACAACATTATGGCTGGAGAGGGGAGGCAACATTTACTAAATTCAACACACACACACACGTTTTATATATCTCTTTCTTCAAAAGTAAAGTTGTTGGTAATTTGATAAATAAATACTTTTTGTTTATATATATATTTTTATAACCTAAAAACCGTGGTTTAGTGGTCAAGAGTTCGCTCTAAAAGGTCCCAGGTTCGATTCCCCGGCGCTTCCAGAGTTTAAAATGTGGACCAATAAGTCTGAAACGGGGTCATCTCAAACTCGTGAGGACAAATGAAGCACTACTTATATATAAAGTAGCGGCTCCGGTATAGAAATCTGAGATTAACGTCATATGATGACATCACAATTGTTGAATATCTGTCAAGAATGTTCTGAAATTAAACTCCAATTTTTTCTCTCTCTTCATTTAAACTAGTTTCTCATCTTATACCGCTATACTAATGACTGATATTCAACAACTGTTGATTTCACTTTGTAAATAAAATTAAACTATATTTCTACTGGAGCAATGTTTTATTTATTTTGCTCAAGAAAAAGTTTTGCAATAAAAACTACAGAAACACTAGACTTTTCTCGCAGTCCTTACATCCCCACCTTAACTTTATACGTTATTCTGTTTATGTGTCGGTTATGTTTCGTTTCGCCGTGTGTTCTGCAGTGCGCAGAATGTAAACAACTTCAAGAGAGATGGAGGAAGAAAGAGATCTCTTGAGGCCTATTGTTCCTACCCTACTCTGTGTTCTCTCTGTATACATACATACCTTTGTTCTCATCCGAGCTAAATTACACACTCGCCGGATTTTCTGAACAAGTATTTCACGTTGTTTGTTTGCACTGGGAACCAATAATCCACATGTGTTAACAAATTAATATGTGATATATTTTTAGGCATAATTAAAAAAATTATTCACAAACCTATAAAACACCGTACAAAGTCCTTAGTTCAATTCTTAGCTTAGCTAAAAAAATTAAAGAAAGAACAGTGTCTGAATGCTTTAAGGCGTCGCTCACGCAATACACAGGATTGCCGGGTTCGAATCTCAATCGGCAGTACAGAGTATGTTTGTTTGTTCATAAATACTTTTCCACTCTCACTTCACGCAAAGTTAGGTACACACTACTCTAATATAAACCTTCCACTTCTCTGATACTTTATCGTAGTTAGTATAAATGTATATAATCCTAACGGTTGGTAAGATACATTAATAAGAAATAAGAATGCTTAAAAAATATCATTAGGAAAATTGATGTTTTCTCATTCACACCGATGGTTTTTTTTGTGGTCAACTAAATTTTTTGGAAAAGTAATCTACAGTATTAAAATTGAGGTTTTTAGCCGAAAAACAGAAAGCTAATGACCCGTTTGGGAAAAACCCATTAATGCTCAAACTGATGCTCCTGTTTAATATCTTTCTTACATCTACTGTATTATATTGACGTAACAAAGCTGGTATATTTCAGTTGGAAAATTCATTTAGTAGGTAAATAAACATGTTTAAACTACTACTTCTTATTTCATTCACAATTAAATAGAGGATATGCGGGTTTTATGGATTAGTCGGGAAATATGGAATGCCATTGTTTCTCATATGTTAAGTGTCACAATCTAGCGTTAACTATTTGAACTATTACAGAAAACAATTTCGAACAGTTAGTGACGACCTCACTTCCACAGATCAACTGATTGTTTTGTGAGAGACGATTGTTTGTTTGGGCTGTCACAAGAACTTTTGCTAGTGTTTATCATGCTATATTTCTTTACTCTACTGTTCTTATTAATTCTAATAAAATCATTAGGTTAAGGCTCACTCATGCTTATCTCTGAGTTAAAACCTTAGTTACTAAAATTTTGTTCTAACCTAACAAAAAATATTGTTTTCCAAAATGGCGGCTCGGAAAATAAGGAATACTACTATTCCATAATGCCCGCACACTTTTCAAGTATTTGGCAAGTGAATTATTTTGTTAAAGCAAGCTTAAACATTTTTACTAACACCTAATAAATCTATTAATATAACAATGTAACTTGATACAATATTTTAATATATCATATTTAATAATTAATTATTAATACTGATTTATTAAGTAGTTATTTTTATTATAATGTTTTATTTCAATGATTCGTTATTATTACTATTTTATTGTTTTACACATAATATTTGCATGCTTTTTTACACTGTCTTATAAAACATTTGTTAGTGTTAGTAAATATAATTAATTTTTTATATAAAATGTATAGTATTACATATTGCCCTACCTATTTCATATTGCCCTCTTTTGTTCCACGTCTCTTTTAAGTGATCCTACAGGACATTCAAGGTTATTAATTTTGATTCAAACACTAAAAATAGCTAAAAACATATTAATTATAATTTTAATATGGAACTCAATGACAAAATGTGAAAATACGCTTTGATATTATTGAAAAAGTAAACGGTATTCCATATTACCTGCATTTCATATACCTGTTTTAGTTGTTTTTTTTAACTTTACCAACATTAGCAGATTATAACACTCTAGACTAGTGAGGTCCAACTGGAAACCCGCGGGACAAATGTGGCCCTCAGAGTTTCCTGGAGGAAAGTTAAATTGAAACCCCCGGTGGAAAATATGAAATAGCTAGTGATTCAAGTCGTGATCATTTTATAATATATTTATTGGATTAATAAAATTAC
>CABFOV010003750.1:0-13115 GCA_902141375.1 Timema poppense | reverse complement strand
CACGTATATATATATATATATACGTGTCTGGGCTATATCACTCGTAGCCCAGTAGTAGAAAGATTAGCCAGTACTAATGTACCGTTGCCCAGGGGACGCCTGAGTGTACTAATCGTACATCTTTTCTGTGGAGGCTCTTTCCATGTCCCGATGAGATAAGAAGATGATGTTAGTGAATATGAGGGTGTGGAACCAATGGAAACTTAACCAACTTAAGCCTAATCAACCAAATCCTGTTGGCTGTTGGGGTAATTCCTTTTTCTGGAAAATTACCCGTGATACCAGCCATGAATCGAACCCGGGACCTCTAGGCTCGTAGCCAGGTCTACTGACCACCATAGAACAAAGCCGGTTAACTGTATATTTTGTATATGTGTACATTTGTGTGGGTTGTGTGTGTACACATGTAGGTGGGTGCGTGTCGGTGTATGTGTATATGTGTAAATATGTGTGTGTGTACAAATAAGTGTGTACATGTGTGTATGGTTGTTTATACATGCGTGAATTGTGTACACATACGTGTGTGGGATGGTGTGTCTGGGTGTTTTTTTTGTCTGCGTGTCAAGGCATGCCTATGTATTTATGAGTGTTTTATATATATAACGCTCTGTAATTTAGTAAGCTATAAACTGTTCATATTTATTTAAATTATAAATGTTTCATTTACCCAGCTATGCACATATAATACTATTATGCAGTGTATCGACAAGTGAAGAGAAATATATATTTGCTTTAACACGAAATTACCTTTACAACAATGGTTTGTAACCTCACATGTAGTAATAACGGCGTGTGCCTTTAGGTTTCTCTATAGAGTCATACATTAAAACATGTTTATGAGGCATGAATAAAGGACAAGAGTTCATGATTGAGGAGGTATTCAGGGCGCTGAGTGTCGTTTGTAGATTATTGTGGTTCTCTTATCTTCAATGCAGTGAAAGCTCAAGCACGGGCATTCTCCGTTCCTTGCCTCCTCTTCCAATGACACCAAATGTTTTGCCATCGAGACAGTGTTGCCAACTTAAAATAGGAATTTGGTAGAAAAGACTTTCAGAAAAAACAAACTATTTACTAATTTTTTTACACACTTCAGTGGTCGAATGGCCCAAGGCAGGGGTTTACAATTTAAAAATACCCGAGGAACACCAATGGATCTACGAGAGTAATAGTCTAGACAAGGCCGATCCAAATTTTTCATCCCAAGGGCCAAATCTAATTATCGGTTTACACTTCGGGATGAATATATATATTTAGATATCACATCATCATAATATGGACCTGCAGATAATACTTAATACATAACTATATTCAATACTTATAAGAGATAAATTGTATTTATGGTTAGAAAAATATTTCAAATTTTACTGCCAAAATTAAGTTGACTAGTTTCCCAAAAATGTATTGTGAAATATACACGCACACACAAATTTTCACAAAACTTAACATTGAAAATATATATTCATACATAAATGTATTAGTCAAATAAGTATACAATAAAATGATTATGACTGGAATCACTAGCTATTTTATATTTTCCACCGGCGGTTCCCCTTTAATTCTCCTCCAGGAAACTGTGAAGGCCATATTTGTCCCGCGGGCTTCCAGTTGGACCAGTGTTATAATCTGTTAATGACTGTCAAGATATAAAAATAACTAGAACAGGTATTTAATTGTGAATGAAATAAAATGTAGTAGTTTAGACATGTTTAGTTACATACTAAACAAATTTTCCAACTGAAATATACTATCTTTGCTACGTCAATATAATATATAATATATATTAAACAGGAGCAACGGTTGGATCCTTAATGGATTTTTCTTAAACAGGTCAAAACTTTACGTTTATCAGATAAGAACCTCAGTTTTACTGTGGTTTTCCAAGAAACTTGGCGGGCCTCAAAAAAGAAAATGAAAAAGCCATCTAAAATCCCAATAATATCTTCTTAAGCTTTTTTATTTTTTATCACTGTGTCTTACTAACCGTTAGGATTATAAGCAATTATATATACCAGCTACCATAAATTAATAGATAAATAGAAGGTTCATTTTAGAGTAATTTGTATCCACCTTTGCGTGAAGTGACAGTGGAAAATCATTTATGAACAAACGCCCTCAGTACACACGACTGGGATTTGAACCCGTAAATCTTGTCTATTGCGTGAATGACGCCTTCATGCAGTCAGCCTTTTTTAAGATAAAAATTGAACTAGGGATTTTGTACGGTGTTTTATAGGTTTGTGATTATTTTAAAATTATGACTAAAAATATATCACATATTAATTTGTTAACAAATGCGAATTATTGGTTCCCAGCGCAAACAACGTGAAATCCTTGTTCATAAAATCCGGTGAGTGTGTAATTTAGCTCGGATTAGAACAAAGGTATATATGTATACAGAAATAACACAGAGTAGGTTAGGAACAATAGGCCTCAAGAGATCTCTTTCTTCCTCCATCTCTCTGGAAGTTGTTTACATTCTGCGCTCTGCAAAACACACGGTGAAACGAAACATAACCGACACATACACAAAATAGTTGTAGCATGTCACTCAAGTAAAATGACATCTAAAAAACATAATCTGCACAAAATACTCAACTGAAATAAAAGAGTCCAAATAAGAGAATTAAAACTGATATATTCGGCAATAATATCATTTCTGTTTTACTTACATTAAGTGGAGGTTCCCGGATACAACATCATGCTTTGACAAACTATTCTGCAAGTATGGCGGAAGCGAAGGCGTGGCAGTTTTAACAGACGTCTGAACCCTTGAACACTCGATGTTGACGAAGGACCTGACTGTCGTTGGTTCAATGCCTTGAGCTACGAGCACTGCTGTCTTAGCGGACTTCCTCGGCAACTCTTTCTCTCCTATTACCCCCGTCCCCCGCCTTTTCTTCCCTTTCCCTCATTACATGCCCATATTTGGTCCTGTTTAGAGTCAGAAAAAAGAGTATATAACGTGTGACCCCTAGGTTCATTCTACTGTAGTTCATCATATTATATCCTCGGAAAGAGGAACCTCTGCTCCACCACCTGAAGAAGAATCTGGTGGTCTTGATGTTTGGGTCGTTGATCTTACTGCCTCGATGCCGAGGGAATCTCGTCTGATGTTCCAAGTATTCGACAAATATCCAAGTCCTTCAGACTTGTTGTAATAGTCAAATAGACTAATTTTGTTTCTGTCAGTCGAAGCGGCAAAAATATTTTTTAAGTCCTTCAGACTTGTTGTTTTAGTCAGAGTGACTAAGTTTGGTTTATGTGTTCTTCTGACTTAGTTTCTGTTAGTCTAAGCGGCTATCAGACTTGCTGTTTTAGTCAGAGTGACTAAGTTTGGTTTCTGTGTCCTTCTGACTTAGTTTCTGTTAGTCGAAGTGTCTATAATGTTTTCCAAGTCCTTCAGACTTGTTGCAGTAGTCAAGGGGACTAATTGTGTTTCTGTTAGTCGAAGCAGATATAATGTTATCTAAGTCCTTCAGACTTGTTGTTTTAGTCAGAATGACTAAATTTGGCTTTGTATCAATATGACCTAATTTCTTTAGTCAGATAGTCCGACTGTATATTTTCCGTGTGTCCATATGACATAACTTAAATACTGGGGCCTTGAGCTCTATATGTAATAAGGAAGTTGCGTTAAGGTTCCTCTTCTCCATAAGTTCATTATTCCGTTATAAGTCCTTATGACTTTACAATATCCCATGATGCAGTGGACGTCATGCTCACTTGTTGGAATTTTTGTATGTCTACAATCAGGTTGTCTAACGCCTTTATTTAAGGGCCTAGTTAGGTGAGTATCTCACAGCATTCTTGTTGGCACCCCTTTTTCTATGTTACTCTTTTGGGCGCGCAAAGAACACGGCTAGTGTTGTATAGTAGCCCGCACATATAGTATTTTTATTTGCCCCTTGTTGGCACCTCATTTGTTCAAGTATTTAAAGTTAGTGTGTACTAGATTTGATGTATACCCCAGGGAGTGAGTAGTGGTATAAATGTACTATTGAGTGCTCTGGAAGTACCCACTGAGAAAGGACCGGCCAAAGTACAATTTTGTGTGGACACCTGATTGTTAGCCATCTGCTAATGTAATTGGCAGAACGTCCTCTTACCATTTATTATTTAGTGTGTCTATGGGACCTTTCTTAATTTCAAATCAAACTAGCTATCTTGGCCGACATTTAGTTTAGTAACTCTAAAACTATGGAATTTGCAGTTATTCTCGTATTTTAAATAGTAATTAATTCACCATGTTTTCTGTTTAGACCCTTCTGGTGGTAGTCTGGCGTTAGTCCGGCTGTTTTGGAATCCAATACTCTCTATCAACTTAACTTCCTTTTGACTGTTACTGTGTCGTATTTTTATGTTTTTTTATAATACATCTATTATTGTTACCTATTTATTTCTCTTACTCTTATGAAATATTTCCCAGTCTCTGCTTTGTTATACATTTACTTCGTAATAGTTATCGTTACCTCCTCTACATAGTAGAGTGAAGGGGAAGTCGCGATACATAACGTATAAAGTTAAGGTGGGGATGCAGTGTCTGCGAGAAAAGTCAATTGTTTCTGCAATTTTGTTAGTTTTGTTTGTCATAATATGTAATTTTGCTTCACACTCTCCTATTTAAAGTATCTCATTCATGACAAACCATAATCAAATATCTTACCTCACCCGCTTATATTGTATAAGGCAGTGGTTACCAAATGGCAGACCGTGGTCTGAATCAGGACCGCATATACATTTTTAAGGACCTTGATGAGATATCGATAAACATAAGAAGTGATACTATTTTGGTGTTGGGCGGGTGGTAGACATGAAAGACCAGCAATAATAAATAAATAAATAAAATAACTTTTGTTTTTATTTAGCACCACGTATTACTAACCGTTCGGGGTATACGCTGTTAAAGTTTTGCTGGACTGCGGAAATATTTCGAGTTCTTAAAATGGACCTCACTCAAAATTAATTGGGGACCCCTGATCTAAGGGGGTCATTCACGCAATAGACCAGACTGCCGATGACGGGGAGATAGTGGTCAGGTTCGGGTTTACTGAGGGTGGATTTTCATAAATGGCTTCACTCTCTTACCTCCACGAAAATGTGACTACACGTGCTCTAAATCCAACCTTCATCAGTCCTAGCCCATTAGCGTATTTATTACATAGGCGTATAATTCGAACGGGTAGTAAGACGCGGTGCTAAAGGAAAAGAAAATATATCTTACCTCACATAATACTTCAAGATTATAATCTCGATCGTTTCACCAGAGGTGTCGTCTAATTGAAGAGACATAGCCTCACACTGGAGTATTTCTTACGAGAATGGAGACTGTGGGTCTTCAAAAATACTAAAATCATTATTAGTTACTGTCATGACATTTTCCTAATATCTAAGAAGAGATAAAAAAAAAAGAAAGAAAAAGATAGTTCAATCATTTCATGGAGCTCTAACCCATGCGGCAGTTCTTTTCACAACATGTTTCCTAGATACCTAAAGATGAATTTTTAGGTACGCGATTTTGGTATGCGGAAGCTTTTAACAATATGGCCGCCAAGATGACGACCGCCGAGCCCGGAAAGTACTTGACTTGTATCTTGACAACTGCTGTTTTTACCTCAAAATTAGGTGAGCTGGCGGTCTAGGGGTAAGGTGTCAGACTTCTGTCCTGGCAGCCGGGGTTCAATCCTCGGTCCCGGCACAGATTTATCTAATTACCAAACCCTTCCTTCACCTCTGACAAGACATCTTGTTAATGTGGGGAATGCCAGGCCTCCACCGTGGTTCGGATTCCACGTTAAACTGTAGGTCCTTCATTTCATCTCACAATCACCCTACCATTACACATTAGCGTAAGTGCGTATAACCCGGACGGGTAGTAAGACGCGGTGCTAATAATAATAATAATAATAATAATAATAATAATAATAATACCTCAAAATTACAAAGGTCCGAAATGGTTCAGCACTTTTTTAAAAACTATTGGCTTGGATAAGTTTATATGAATAATGTACGGTTTTATATAAAAACTGTGTTAAATTAAAAAATAACCACACAATTCGTGGCTACATTGAAGAAAGAATAATATTATCAGCCAACGTACAGTACATAAAGTTAAATATTAAAGTTGTTTACTATATTGATTTAACCAAACACGGTATTGCGTCACAAAAAGGTTTATTCCACATCAAGCAGTCAAAGATAATAAGTTGATAGACATATACATACAAAATCTTTTTAACCTTCAAAAGACATAAACTAGGCTATTTATACTATTATATAACTTAAAACTAGACACTTTCTACCAAATATTTTATAAACTATTTTTAAATTAACATATCTTAAGTGACGCTGTCAAAAATTCCTTTTTTTGAAATAATATAGCACATAAATCGATGGCGTGAGACCGCGATTGAGCGCCGGACACCACCGTTATTAATGATAATACCAACATCTGTAGATAGAGTGTGTCATGTTGTCAGCACAACGAACCCTACAAGACGTTAATATCAATTTTCTAGACCATAGCTGCTAATTATTTATTCAAGTATCTCCTAATTTTTCCTCACGAGGTTGAGTTAACCCTATTCCAGGCCCATTGATTCAAAGGAAAATTCTGGAAGTGCTGGTGATCGAACTTGGGACGTTTAGATCTGTAGCCTGAAACTCTGACTACTAAACTACAGAGGGGGTCCACCTAAATTAAAGCATCTAGTGATAAACAAAATAAATAAACTTCACCCTAGATAATAAACATGACTAATCTTTAACTAGTTGTAAATATATTTCTATAATTGTTAACATACTCATGTGCAAAGTAAGATAATGGTCGTCAAATTCCATGATATTTTGTGTTGAGAATTTTTTTGTCAAATTTTTATGGGAGCCTTTTTTTTACCAAATAAAATCTGAAATGGTTAAGTTATATTTTTTACTTTTAATTAATTTATGACTCCCACAGTCTTAAAGGTAGTTTTGTTCTTTTATGTGGGACAGTAAACGTGTTTTATTGGTTTCAAAATAGAAGGATATTATTAATAAATTTACCATTAAATTAATTTAAGCTATTTTTGCAAAATGTTAGTGTATAATGTTTGAAAGAAGGGTTTCTTTATGTTTAATTTCACTATGACCGACTTCAGTGGTCGTGCGGTCTAAGGCGTTTCTTTTGCAATAGACTAGACTACTGATGAAGTGCAGATCGGGGTTCAATCCTGGTAGGATATACTGAGGATTGTTTTTTCTAAATTATTTTTCACTCTCCATCTACACAAATTTGGGTATACTTCCTCTAAATTCAACCTTTCTCATAGACTACTTAACACATTATTAGTACACATGCATAAAACCCGAACGGTTAGTAAGACGCGTTGCTAAAAAAAAAAATCCTGTATTTGAAAAACTATTAAGAAAACGAACCGGTTCTCATAAGTAGCACCAGTCTATTTAAGCCAAAATATTTTTTTGGAAAAACTTGTTGGAGGAAGTGATAATAGAGATTATCGTCAAATTATACATTTTTTGATAAATTATATAGCTTTCAAAATTATCAACTCAAAATTATTATTACTTTTTAAAATAGTAATAAATATAAGACTATCAATACTTCCTTCAACCTATGACAGGCCTAGCAAACCGGTATTGGTAAATATATGTCTTGAATAAAAAATTGACTCGGGCCACAAGCTGGAAACGGTAATGAATGTAAACAAAAAGTTTCAGTCAACTGATGTAAAGAAACCCTTGATTTGGTCCAAAATAATGATTATTAATATTATTGGCCAGATTAATGAGTACAGTATATCACTATCAACACTAACATTTAAGGCCAGTTTTCTAACCCTGACTGATGCACAGAGTATTTTTATGCATACATAAATACATACATCCCCCTTCCCTTTCTACACATGACCCCACCCCTCATTCCAAACAAACAAACAAACAAACACAAAGACAAACGCCAGTGCATTTCTTTGAAACTAAATTTATTCCTTATTATTTTTTAGCACCGCGTCTTTACTAACCGTTCAGGTTACGCTTATGCACTAACTACACTAATGTTCTAGGGATTAGGAAAGATATATTTAGAAGAAGTGTATTCACATTTGCTTTGAAGAAGAGTGGATTTTTTTAAACCACCCTCAATACACTCGACCGAGATTCCAACCTCAATCTCCCTGTCATCGGCGATCTAGTATACTAAGAGAGAAACGCCTTAGATCATGCGGCCACTAAAGCGGGTACGTTTCCTTATTAAGTCAAAACTAGACAGAATTAATATAAACCTAGTTTGCTAATTTTATATTAGTTATAGATTCAAGTAATTGATACCTACACAAGTGCGCACGTGGGAAAAAAATACATCAGTCTCGTCTGGATGGCCGATGACGGGGAGATTGGGGATTCGAATTCTGGTCAGGTCTACTTAGGTTTTTTTACTAATTAGTTTCCCGTTCTTCCTACACCAAAATGTAAATACTTTTACTTAAAATGATATGTTTCTTGTCCCTAATTCATTAGAGTATTGAGTATATAATGTATATAGGCTAAACGGATAGTATATAATACTTAGCACCACGTCTTAATACGCGTCCGGGCTATATGCTTTAGTATTAATTACACTAATGGGCTAGAAATTGAGAAGGTTAAATATAAAGGAAGTAAACCCGCATTTTCGTGGAGGGAGGATGTAAAACAATTTAGGAAAAACCATCCTCAGTTCACCTGAGCGAGATTTGAACCTCTATCTCGCCACCTCTGCAGCCTAGCTCTACACGAAACTAGCGCTTTAGTTAACTATACCACCGCGTCGGGCAACGGATAGTAAGACCGTCTTACTAAGACGTGGTTGAAAAAAATAACAAAACATAACCTAAATCTAACCTCTTTTCAGTTCCAGCTTACAAACATGGATTATTCCATATTTTGGCAGTTTTAGGTGACAGGGCAACAGGTGCAGTCACCCCTATTTCAAATAAGGGTTAAAATGGGGGGTGAGGAGAGCGGTTGGGGTGTAGAGGTCGAGGATTGGATTTACGATGGCTTACACCTCCTCTTCTTATAAACCCCTTACATACCCCTTCCCCCCTCCCCCGTCCCATGTGAATCCTTTCCAACACCGTGTGCATAAAATTTGCATTTGATGAGGTAACGCATTGTCCAGCGTCATTGGGAGTTGCTTGCATTCATAAATTATTCAAGTGGTTTGTACCTTTAGTTTACGTTCTTCGTGTTTGTAGGTTTAGAGAAAAAAACAACAACCTATCCTCGTGGTGGAAATAGAGCATGCAATATGGATACGTAATCTCAAACAAACGCCGTGTTATCGGTGGAGTGTTTTAATGATAAAATCCCAACACGTTCAGAGGTTAGCTTTCCCTTTCTTGACGAAATGCTATAAAATCCTATTTCGCAAGCAAATATAATATATTATATAGTTAGTAATTACATCTATGTATATTTACAGTCCAACTTTTCACAGGAATCTAGATAGCTATAAAAGTTACTGGATATAATTTCACATATTTATACGTAAAGTCAAGTAATCTATAGTGGTCAATTTTAATATGTGGTATCAATACCTATAAAATAACACTAATATTATAGTAAATTGTTGTTAATGGGAACCACAAACAAATTATCTCTAGCACTTGAGCGCATTTACTGGCGTACAAGGAATGTAATATAGGAATGTTGCTTTTCCCCGGCCTAGCTAATAGTCAGGGAACCCACCAAGTACGCCAAAGAGTTAATTTGAATTCACTGACTGTGATCTATACCTAAGCTCTAAAAATTTAATTTTAGTTCCTATCATATATACCATAGGTATATTTAGAGTTATTTTTAAAGTTTGGAAGTTATCGAAAGTAGAAAGGGAAGTCATGTGCTCTTTACGAAGGAGCGCATGCTAAAGGACATAAGACTTACTCTATTTCCGTCACCGTAGTTTGGCAATACCGGAAATTGACTCAAAATCATCCTTCGTGGTGAGGAAAGTGAAATAGGACTGAGCGGATTAGAACCTTGGTCCCAACCACGCTGAAAACGTTTTGACGTTAAAATATATATATATATATATATATATATATATTAGAACCCTGTCTTACTACCGGTTCAGGATATACACATATGTACTAATTACTCTAACGATTTATGGATGAGTAAGGTTGAATTTTAAGGAAGTGTACCCACATTTGTGAGGAGGGAGGGTGGAAAACAGTTTGGATAAAACCACCCTAATTACACCAGACCAGTGTTTGAAACCCTGTGTCCCTGCCATCGACAGTCTAATCTAACATTAAAGTGACACCTTAGACCATGTGGACACCAAAGCAGGTAGGTATAACATTGATCTATTGTGAACAGAGTATCTATACTTATCGCTACATGTAATTTATTTGCGTGAGATTAACATTTGTTAATCGTACTATTAACATAAACATTTACTCAAGGTGTAAGGCGTTCAGACGATATAGTCATTTTACATACAAATGTTACACCAACAACAATATTGATAAGACATGATCAAACAGTGAATCTATTAGCAATGATTGACTGTAATAATATTTCAATGAGGATAATATATTTTAGCATACATTTGATTCTTATCATTTCACTAAAGTTTTTTTCATTATTATTTCACAAACGAACACTAAAGAACTCAATCCAAGTCCAACCAGAAGAAAAGAGAAAGTCGCCTGAACGTGCTGGAAACTTAACGGCCTTAAGATCTCTCTGGTTTCAACGTCGTCTTGAACAAACTTGGATCCGGTCGTGGAATCGTGGTACCACTTCTCGGGGAGTCCCCCTTCAAACATCCTCCCGGCCAGCTCGCTGAACTTATCTCGAAACGGGGACATTTCAGGGAAGTCGAACACTATTTGTCCTTTTAAAACACAAAAATCTATTATATGCAATAACGGATAGCCATCGACGTGGTATTTTTTCAGTCTTTTGAAATATCTGACAAGTTTTTCAGTCGAGACGAAAGTCAAGTTTCTCTGGAAAGCCACCATATTCAAACAATAATCAATGCTGGTGGTGAAGAAAGCTCTTTCGATGAACTTAACCACTAACTTGTTGTTCATCTCCAACTGCATGTTTACATCACTTATGTAATCGAATCCGCTGATGCTATGAACAGCTATAGGCATGTCTGTTTGGTATAGTTCTGGTAAAGTATTGATATCGGGATAGTAGTGAGGTGTTGTTAGATAGCTAGTCAGAGCACCTTGGTACGAGTTCATTGTAAGTAAACTGTACCAAAGACACAGGAAAATAAATAGACGATTCGAAAAAGACGACGAAGACGCTTTTGTAGCTCCAGTTATCAAAACTCGAAAGGTTTCTATGGTGGTACCTGACTCCAAAGTTGTATCGAGTTTCATTACTTTCCACGATATTACCAAGAACGGAATTGTAGAAAAATAAAATAGCCATACTGTTTCGCTGAAAGGAAGAATAACATTCATGTAATGAGGCATCCTCATAGATTTAGGCACGATGATTCTAATACAGCTATCATCATAAGGATAGGTGGACATACGATAGTTATTCAGTGTCTTAATGTTGCAGTTTCCGAACATTACAGCCTGTTTCTTTTTAGATTGGAGGAAATCTTCATCGAATATATCATTCCAGAATGTGTCTGATTCAGGATAGAAAATATCAGTTGTCGCGTTTAAAGTTTCCATTAAAGTGTTGATCTGAGAACCTTCGTATCCAAGCATATAAGTTTGACCTTTCTTATTAACGGCCATGGGTGCATCGATTGTCTTTCTCGTCGGAAGAAAAAACTCGTAGCCGTTTACATCCAAAAGTTTGTCGAAGAATAAGGAATCACGATTGCTTCCATCGCATCTATCGGATAGGTCCATCACTTTTCCACTAGTCATAAACTGGTTGTGTGCAACTATATGAATCGTGATATCTTTATATTTGAACGGGTCGCTGGTTTTCTCCCTATTCCTGACTCCAATCTCATTGCAATATATCAACACTACGTTCATTATCTTATATTCATCCCAAATTCTGCTAAATAGGTCGTCCAAATCATCATTGGAGATATAGATGTTTTTTTTCAATGTTATCAAGTATTTTGCACTTGGGTTCCAGAGTAGCATTCCTTTAAAATCTTCCAAAGTGTCCCAAAAATCGTGGTCTACCGCGTCGAGAAACCAAAACACGGCATCTGTTGTGGAGAGTGTTCCGGTATAAATGAGTTGGTATAAGTCCCTTAAACCTTTACTGTAGAGATTTTGAAGAACCACTACAGGTTCCAAGACTTTTTCGTGAACGTGTTTGACGAAAGAATCTGTGATGTCTCCATCTCGTGAATTTTGATCGATTATCACGACACCTTCAAGATTTTCTGGGTAGCACCCGTCGAATACTTTAATCAACCTCTCTGATATGTGAGAGGTGTGATGGTTTGTTACGTTTAGAATCGACGTTTTTACTCGTGTTGAAACGAATAATATTAAACACAATTTTAACAACATGGTTAGATAAAACAAAAAATGGTTTTAAAATGAAATGTGTGCTACTTTGTTAAGTTATTCTGAAACTTGGTCACTTGCTCGAATACTTACCACACTTTTAAAGTTTGTTGGTAAATGGTCGAGTCTTCCTTTTAATGAAAAAGAATAACATATTTTCTGAATGATGTTACTACTTAGAACGCTTCCCATTTTATAACCTTTCTATATAAACATATACAAACAAATTAAATCGAATTATTTTGTACCGTTTTATTAAAATGGGCTTAGAAATTCATACAACTTGGAAGCTAATAGTGAGCTCAAACATTTAGGAACTGCCATGTGTTTTCTTGTACATTTGTAAAATGTGAGAAACAACTATATCAACAATATAATTTAAAATCCCCCAACGTACAGTCTGTTCATTATATATTTTTATTAGTTTATTCAATTTTATGTTAAAAATTACTCAATTTTAAGGGTAAGGATTATAAGGGTAGCTTGGAACAAATTTACAAGAATTACCATTGAGAAGAAAATGAGGAAACTTCCGTCAGGTTCCCCTACTAAGATTCGAACCTCGACCTCCCCGTCATCGACAATCTAGGATATAGTGAGTAAGACACCTTAGACCGTGTGCCT
>CABFOV010003749.1:51368-61480 GCA_902141375.1 Timema poppense | reverse complement strand
TGCCTCAGGTGAATTCTTGCTTATTTATTTTAAACTAACTTTTTTTAATCTCCTATATTCTTAAGGTAGAATGGAAGGGGACGCGAGAAAAGACAATTGTGTTTTTGCAGTTTTTATGGCAAAACATTTTTTTGGTAAAAATAAATAACATATTGCTCCAGTACTAACATAGAGTTTGATTTTCTTCACACGGCGATATCAACAGTTGTTGAATATCCGTCATGAGCATGGCGGCATTAGATGACAAACTTAATAAATTGTCATTAAATTCTAGAACATCCCTGACAGATATTCAACAACTGTTGATATCAACATGTGAAGAAATTAAATTATATATTTGTACTGGAGCAATATTTTATTTATTTTGGCAAAAAAAAAAAGTTTTGCATTAAAATCTGAAGGAAAAAAAACTTACCTTTTCTCATGTCCCTTAAATATCCCACCTTAAGTTACATTAATTTTCAGATAGCCCAAATGGGCAACATGTTTTTTTTTATTACTAAACAACATTTATTAATCAAACTCTAAATGTAATAGTTTATTTTAAAACAAACTAATACTCTCTCTATGATTCTTTTTTAATGAGGGTAAATATTTATATATGGCTTGTTTTCTCTTTCCCTCATATTTAAAAAAATGTGTACTAGTTTTCTAACTAACTTATTAATATGTGTACATTACTGTAAATTAACATCAGAATGTAAATAATGTGTGATTTCTCCTAGCTTCCCTAACAAACACTTTTTGCACACAAACATAAGCTTAACAAAGTATCTTGGAAATTAAGAATTAGTTATATTTTTAAAATTTTGCCTCAAAATTGAACTGTTTATCTAAATAAATGTATTGTTTGATACCATTGATATTACTTTATATGATAGTGAATAGAATGAAGTGAGTATTTCAATAGAGAGGTAGTCTACTACCTAATTATAATTTTCACAAGAAGGAAAACTAATTAAAATGTGTATATTTAAGTATAACCTTATATTAACTTACTTGAAATGATTGGAAATCAAATTTATAGGGCTCTTCTTAATTTGTTTATGTTCCATGGTCTTAAAAAACTAAAAAAATGAAAACATAATAAATAAAGTCAAAAACATATTATCCACAAAAGAGATTTTTTTTATGTGTGTTGATATTATTTATTATATGTTTTACTAGATTTTAAAGACCAGTGAACTTATTTTGGGTAAGTTGTCCTTTTCTCCATTTAATTTCTGCAACATATTTCATGTGTTTGAAATTGGTTGCAGTTAAAAAGTATTGGTAAGTCTAATAACGTTTGGCAAAATTTATGTGACTAAAGGTGTCCAAATAACTAAAATTTGTATGTGATTCAAATATTTAGGGTTTGCAACATTTTCTAATGATATTACAAAACAGAATATGATAAATAGTTAGACTGATTACAGTTTAATCAATAGAGAATATTTTTGTATTGGTGTTCTTTGCTGTAACTTAGGATAGTAATTCCTTTTTTCAAGACAGTACTGAAGTTCATTAGAAGCATTGTTCTACATAGTTATGAGAAGTATTATTTTGAGTACAAATTTGTTTATAAAATTATTATTATTATTGAAAAATAAAATAATGTAGTTAATGTGTGGATAGAACTTTCAAACAAAAACTATATTAGATGCTAGATGTTAGTTTATCTTGTTAGATTATTTCAAAGTTACTTGGAACTCAGAGATCATACATTATTATTGTATTCTTGATACTACCAAAAAAAGTTATAGTACATTTAACATAGAGAAAAATTTGCTATAATTTTATGAGATACTTAACCATAGTTCATAAAATAATATCAAATTTGATCTAGCCATTTGTTTAACCCCATTCCTTTATTACAAGATGAAAATTAAAATGTATAAAATGATATTAAAGGTTTTAATCAAGTAAACAATTTTTCCAATTATATTTTTAATCATAATACAAATGTTAAATAAAGCATGCAGTTTTTGCAAAAGTTACATCAATCATTTTGCTCACTTTCCAATTGATTATATGTACAATTTTCTATCAAAGGAAACTTTTATCTTAAAATAGATAGATATTTATGATTTAGGACCACCATTCTTCTATAATAATTGATCAATATTGAGATTAGGTATGGATTTACCTCCATCATTGTTCTCTTTCCAATATTATGTTGACCGAAACTGAAATATTATTAAATAATACAAATGCAATTTAAAATTGGCTTTACCAATATAACTTTTTTTTACAAATCATGTGTGTGGATCTATTAAGATAACGTTGTTTGGAGGTATTTTAGTTTTCTAAATTCTCTACCAAACACATTCATTGTAGATATTTACAGTGCACACACAATATTAACCAATAAATTATATTTCCATATATGAGAATCTTAACACTATTTTGTTGATTAATTTTTTTTTCTTTTTCCTTCCATGAGACAAAAACAATTTATATTCTATTTCCATCACAACTATACAATATATACCTTGGCAGTTTTTTGTACATTAAATTAAATACCTTTTACAATCAGTTTTGTCAAAAATTGTCATCTGGACTTCTTATACAAGGCCACAGAATTAATAGTAATAGAGTATGATAATATATGTATACATATTTTTATTCCATTTTCTAATAAAAGTTTTTATGTTATAGTATTAATATGCGAATGCATATTTATATACTTTTTATTACTTTAGAATCTTCACTGTTTTCATTAATGAACTGAGTTACAAGTAACTTTGTTTACTTCTTTTCTATGTTGTGAGTAATTTTGAAATAGTATTAGTCATATCTATGTAGTTAGTAGTTTAGCTGGGAGTACGAATGAATACTCTCATAGCTTACATTGTCTAATAGTTTGACTTGTGTTCAGGAAAAATATGTTAGATTGATAATATTGAATATGCTACATTTTTATATTGTGTTTTACTAATATTTTTTTTACAGCCTCTAGCTCTTATATCTACAAATTTAATATTGGAACTATTCAATGTACCATACTAAACTTATATATTTATTTTTAAATCTCTCAGTTTCTTTTTAATTTCGTATCTATTCTTTCAAACTAAATTTGCATTAAAGAAATTATTCCTACATTGTTGGCCTTATTAATCTATTTTATATCACACCTATAGCTCTCAATAGTTCCCTTTCTTTATCCTGTGACTTTCTGTGTGCTAGTGTTTGGTTTTAGTCCCATATAATATGTGTCATTAAATTATCCAACTTTTTATTTTATTTTTATTTTTATTTTTTTCACTGAGAGCATGGGATAGTATTTCATTTTCATAATGTTTCCAAATAAATTAAAATGTTTTCAATGCCATGCCTAATACACATGTAACTCTCATTGGTTTGATATATTTGAAGCATAAAAATATCAATTGTTGACGTTCAAAAATCCATAACACATGGCAACATATACCTGCTGTGTTTTTGTTTTTTTATCAAAGTATATCAAGTGTGTATATTTATGGCTTCAGCCATGGTCCAAATGAATGAGGTGTCATTATCTTAACGGGGTGGCCGACAAGATTGAAGAGACTGGTTCGAATCCTTGTCGATATAGACTCGATCTTTGTATAATGTGAAACAAACTTTTCCATTCTTCATTTATTTACAATGTGTTATGAAGAATGGGGCCACGTTTTTTTTTATAATATGTTACAAGAGGTAGTATTCATGCAAAATATTTTTAAGTCACCTATTGTCTCACTTTGAAAATATCACAAGCACCCTAGTACTTGTCTGTACAAACTTAATAAATTGGATAAATAATTGTGAGATTAGCAAATATAATTGCATGTTTGAATCGGGCGCTTTGGCACTGCCGCCAGCATCCACGTCACTACTACCACCCACACCACAACTAATACCCAAAGTACCAATCTCCTCACTGCCATTCGTCTCACTTTTGATGGTGTAAAATGTTATGGGATAGTGCCATTTTAAATTAGAGCTAGTTTTAAAATGAGAGCGGTAGATACCGTAATGTGTGTTGAACAAAATCATCATCAAACTAGTAAAAAAATATCTGATACACAGTATAAGAATCTTATCTCTAGTGTGATTTCACTCAGGCTTAGAAAGGATGAAATTATTTTAAGAGGGGATACCAATTGCCACGCTTAATGTCGCAGTTTCTTGTAAATAGTTATTACTTTTACATAAAATAATCCCATCTAATTTGTAACTCTAAATAAAAGTTTAACACCTTATGTTTTATTCATATATACATCAAAAAAAATTATGTATATATGTTACCATCCAAACCCGATTTCAGGACCAACTATATCGAACTAGGATAAATTGATACATCCTAAGAGCTACAAACTTACTGGGCCAAACCAGGGTTAGGTTAGGTTAGCTGACAACATTTGCGTGTGAATTGTCTATGATGAAACCTGTCCAAGGTCGACTCATCGTATAGGTTAAGAAGAATGAAAACAAGTTCTCCCTAGAAACATCAGGTTGTATCAGTTTATCCTACAAGCGGCAGGATGTATCAATCCGGCCTAGTCCGAACTGGTTTGTCCTGGAAATCAGGTTTGGACGGTATCATANATATATATGTATATATATATATTTATTTATTTATTTATATATACATAAATGTTTTTTGATATATAAAGACCTAAAACATACTTTATTATTTTACATTGATTGAATATATATACTGTCAAAAATCTATTATTTGATCAGAATTGTTACTGTATTGGGGGCTATGGTGCCTCCTCTCCTTATAATTCTTAATAATGGACACAAAAACTAAAATAGCAATATGAAAATTAAGTGACTTGTAAATAATGATATCTTTTTATCATCAGTTATATTTACTATCCCATTTTTTAATATATTTTTTATAAAACAACCTTGAGTCCAATCTCAGACAAATGTAATAGGTACCTAATAATTAGATTAGTTGTAGTTTGCAACAAATTTAGAATAACCTAGGTACTAAGATTTCCTTGCTTTTGTAATTTGAAGTGTCTGTCGGCAAGTCTTCATAAAGGTAGGACTCTTTTCGGTATTCACTTCCACAAATGAATATAATTATTTTTCTATATTTTTTTAAACCACGTAGTTAGAATAAATTACTATATGTAAATAGTTTTTTTTATCCACACAAATATTTAGATTTGTATCCACATTGTTGCTTATAATGTTTGTAAATATTAAATATATATTTTTTTTGCTTTTTATTTGTTGTAAGTTAGTGGTGTACAATATATCTGCAGTAGTCTTGGTAAAAAATGCACTTTCACAAGTAATTTGGTGCGGTTAATAAGTATTTATTTAAATATATATTAATTCTTTAATTTACCCATTTTAAAGCACCAATTAGATTAAATTTTTTCAACCTATTCATTTAATAATACTTTAAATGTATTTTAAAAAGTAAAACTTTTATAATTTACAAAATACAATCCAATAACTATTTTTTGTAACAACAGTATTTGATTGGATATTTATTACATACTCTAATTTTGGAATAATCAATTATTTGACTAGCCTATTAAAATAACTTTAATTTAGAATAATTGCTTAGCCATTAAATACTATGGTACCTTAGGATATATTTTTTGTCGACTGGCATTTTAACAACATATAACATAGTATAAGTATCCAAATATATTATGCTTACCTATATTTTAGCATTCATAACTCGTTAGAAAAATCAATTTAATACCTGCCTATGCTTGTGTCAACAATCAAGTCCACTTAATTAAATAATATTTATATTAAACTAATGACATTTTCATTTCTAAACTATGATTGATGCTACACAATAAATATGTTGTTTAAAATATAAATAATTAAGTAGTATTGTCAATTAAAATGTTAGTGCCTAGTAAACTTAATTAAAAGTTGGTCTTCTCTGAATGAAAACTTTAAATGGGAAGTATTTGTGAACCTTATTCACAAATAAGGCTATTTTTAAATATATCCATGTCTTTATTCTAAATGTCATCACAAAAATAACACACACAAACACACGACCCCCACTGGCATTGCACACAACACACAAATATAAAACGCCATTATATCCTTTACATTGGGTGTTTGGTGTTATGGATTTCTGACCGAGAAACATATTGTACAGTCATATTATATTGTAATCCTCTATTTCCTGCTCACAAATTTATATTCATAAACATTCCAAGGGGGTGACATCTGTCAAACAATAAAATACTAACATATTGTGGTTAGGGAATATAAATTTTTAAAAAAAACTAACACTACATTTCATCTCTTAGGCTCTTATATTTAACAAATAATTTTTATAATAAGCTACCTGCCTTTTAATTGTTAATTTAATAATTCAGTGAGGCAGTTGAATTATCATTATTCAGAAATCGTTTGAATTTAGTTAGACATTTTTCTCTTTACTAACAAAATCAAATGCAGCCTAATTTATGTATTTTAATAACAAAATTATAGATTTATAAATTTCATGCATATGATACTAACATTTTTGATATTGTATTCTAGTATAAAATGTCTTCATTATCAATTAATATAACAGATTTCAGTAATTTTAATTTTAAAATAAATTCCTGCAAAATATTTTTTGTTTAAATATTATTTTTACCTCTTGGAATTGTTAAGAAAACTCTGGATGCTTGCATTAGATTTTTAAATTAATTTTCAATTAGTTTTCGAGCTTACTGAAAAGAGATTAGATAATTTATATTTAATTGGTCGTTCTGTTTTGTTTTTTTAATGGATTTTGACTAATATTTATAACTATAGTAAACATTTTTCTGATTTTGTCTAACAATTTTATCCTCTGTCACATTTTGAAACAATTTAACTTAATTTATAGTTTTGAAAAATGTTAAGGTGTAGCTGCAAGAATGGTATATCTTAGAACATTATTAAAATGTAATTTGTAGATGACTATTTCAAAATTAATAACACAGATTTAACTGTGTTTGATTATAGTATACAAAAATCTTATATCTTTTATTTTCCTACCAATTGTTTTGACTAGGATAATTTATTACTAACAAACTGTACCATAAAACTCGGTAACAAGGGTTTATTCTATCAGGAATAGAATATTTAATATACAAGTTTAACCTGTTGAAAATAATGCACAATCTTAGTAAAGTGTTAAAACCATCTATAATAATAATAATAATTGTACTCTTTCATATTATTTCTTATTTTGAAATTAGTTGATATGCTTTAATACTTCTTCTCTTGCATTTTGCCCCAACTAACCCTTCTCTATGGAGTGTTTTATGTTTCAGGTTTTTCCTTGTTAATGACTTCTTCTGCATGCCTTTTTTTCAATTTCTAATATTTATCGTCTATTTTAATTGTATGCTTTGGTTATTTCTTTAATTCGCTTTTTTTTTGCTTCTGGTACACTTATTTGTCAACTCGATACAACCATAATCTATGTGTTGTAAAGTATCAATGAACCAAATTGTAAAATGTATTTATTTTGTCGTTAACTTTACACATCTATAAAATTTGTTATTGGAACCATTTTTAATGAAAATAAAAGTGTTAATATTCCAATTGCTTAATATATTTTTCACCTGTATGCCCTTTTATATTGAATAAGTAAGTTTCCAAGCTCAAAATACAGCTTTACTTAACTGGGCATACAATTTATCCTATCTAATTAGTGCCATATAGTTCTTTACCAGTTACTGGAAATCTTTCCCTTTACTAAACAATGGTATATCTTGTTAAAATATTTTCTAAAATCTTTCATTAGAAATAAATTTGCTTTAACATGATTTTGTTTCATTTATACTTAATCCTATTGTATATAAATAAGCTTAATCAAATGTACAGAGATCATAAAAAAAATTGTATGATCGTTTATTAATAATTTCGCAGTTCATATAGTCCAGTACAACCTCACAATAATATCCATTTTATATTTATAAAACTACCAATAAATAAGTCGGTCTTATTATTAAATTGGTAGTTTAATCACAGCTCACTAAAAAAAATTCATAAAATTAGATTACACAACACATTTGATTAGATTAACATTTTTTTTTTTCAATATTGTTATTTTCAAATAAATTTAAATAAAATGATAATATTTAAAAATAATTAGCCATATATTCTGATATGAGATGAGATGCCAAAAAATAATATGTAGAGGTTTGGTTGTTTTCTTCACTTATGTTGAGATGCATTGATTTGTAACTAAATCACTTGTAGATGACTCACAATAGTGTATCCAAGGAACATTAGAATATAAAACATATTCCTTCTGAATTTATAACTATTTTCTATGTTCTAAAATGATTACTTTTTAGGTTGACTTTTTTCTTCTTTTTTTTCTTTCTAAATTGAAATAGTTAAAATTATATACAATTTTATTTCTTCATGCAATAACGTTAAATGGGGTATTAAGTGGTTTGATAAAAGTAGTTCGGGGTTCGATAATATTATGAGCTTTCTTTAAATAATAGGTCACGCATAATAAACAAAAATAAACAAACCCGCTTCGGTGGCCCTAAGGGCTACCCTCACAGTAGACAAGACTGCAGATTACAGGGACATTGGGCTTTTAATCTCGGCTGGGTGTACTGACAGGGTAGGTGGGGTCCAAATGTTCTTTTTCCCCTCCCCCTCCGTGCAAATGCAGGTACACTTCCTCTCAATAGAACCTTCCTAATCCCTAAAACCATTAGCAAAATTAGTACATAAGCGTCTAGTCCGAACAGGTAGTAAAAACGCAGTGCTAATTAAAACCCAACTAAGAATTAATATATATTGATAATTTGAAAAATGTAGCTATATGTATTTGTGAAATTTGTTTATTTACTGGTTTTATTTATATTATGTTACTTAAGTAGGCCTAAAACTATCAATATTACCACACTAAATCTTTCAAAATATAATTTCATTAATTTTGGAATTATTCTAGTTTAATAAAAAAAAATTTTTTTTATCTAATCTAGCTTTTTTTATTAATAACTGTTCATAATTGATCACCTATAATAATTAAGAATTTTCTTTAAGCCCATTTAGGCGAACTAAGATAAAAAATATGTTATAATAATTTTGTCAATAAATTTGAATATTATTTTTTTTACTAATAATAAAATCATTAAGTTCATCTCTCCTTACAAATTGCATTATTAAAAATATCTGCACCAACACATTTACTAGATCACAGAACTAGATGTTGGAACAATACCCACCACTGTAATCACATATCTGCATGTCTTCATTGTTAAAGAAACTCACTCATACAGTGCAGCTCCACATGTTTTTGTTACACGCATGGTTATAGTACAATGCATTGTTGGGTTTTACTGGGCATATGCAATCGGCCATACAAAAACCAGTCAATTAGCTCATATAAAGTTATTCATCTTGACTCATATATTCACACCGGAGTGGTTTTCCCTTTTAACCTATAAATTATGTATGCATTATCTTTAATGATAGTACTTACCCACTTCGGTGGTCTTATGGTCTAAGGGGCTACTGTTGCAGTAGACTAGACTGCCGATGATGGGGAGATTGAGGTTCAAATCTCTGTTTAGTGTACTACGCGTGATTTTTTCCGCTCGACCTCCACACAAATGCCGGTACACTTCCTCATCCCTAAAAACCATTAGTGTAATCGGTACACAAGCATATAACCCGCGCAGTGCTAAAAAAACAACAAAAAAAACCATTTTTGATAAAATTTCAAAACAATCATTTTATTTTGTTCCTTCTAAGCATGTTTAGATATTAAAGTTCAAGTACTGCTTACTCCTTTTCTTCATTTTCTTTTTTTTTTTGGCAATCTAGAAAAAAACATCATTAATGACTGGTTCTTGTATTGTAAAACGCTTTTTATATATATTTTTTATGTGTGTGTATTTACTCTGTTTTTTAATCTTGTACAAAGCCTTGTTGTAAACATTTGTCTTGTGGATGGAATTCGACTACAAAACAAGCAAAGGTGATAACGACGGGCGCAGCTATTTTGTCCCTGTGTTTTTTTTTGTGTTCTTGGGTTCGCCAACTCTCCAACAGACGACAAAGTTAAGGGAGGGGTTGACAGAAGCTCAACTGTCATTGCTAAAGAGCCAGAAGGTAAATAGACACCCAAAAAGAACATTCTTATAATAATTTTTTTTTTTAATCTATCT
>CABFOV010003749.1:30379-40516 GCA_902141375.1 Timema poppense | reverse complement strand
AAACGCAATATTGGTGTTGTATTTTGCAGCATGTATAAAATCAAAAGTGCTTTTTTTTTTGTTCTTGCTTTTTTTTTGCTTTTTGTTGTCATGACAGGTGTTGACAATGAAATAAAAAGTGACTCATTTATAGAGGGTGACCAAAAAAGCTCGGAAATCCTCAGTGTAACTAGATCTGAAAGAGGTCGGCTAAGTTTCCCAGGTAGTAACACCCAATCTAACCATACAGGTAAGATTCCCTTCTTTGGCCCTTTGGACAACTTTTTAAATTGGCTCTAAATGGAATTACAGATAGTATTATTTATTTAAGTCATGGAGACAGACTCAATTTTGTAAATGCCATATATATCTTGTCGGATTTTTGAAAAATCAACATTTATTAGAAAACTTGTCGGTCATTATTCGATAGATTTGAAAGCTGTTTAGAACTTTCATGGTAAAAACTTGTTTGTTTTTTTTTGCACATATATCCATTATATTAAAAAATGTACATATATTATAAATATAATATATATAAAATGATTATACATTATTTATGTTTGACTCATTAAACTGGTCACAACAATCTTAGATAAAAATATTGACAGAGAGCATTTGTATGAATCAATACAGATTACCTCCTGCTAAGCTGCGTCATAAATGAATGGTCAGACAAAATCTAAAGTATCTTTTGTAAAAAAAAATATGGCGATATCAAATTTTTCATTGCTAAATGAAAACATAGCTATTTTCTTATCTTATCTTACATATATTCAAAATTTTGGTAATAAAATTCCAAAAATATCTATATTTTTGGAATTTCATTCAAACGCTGTATGTTCTTTTTGATATTTTTTAGTTATCTGCCCATTCAATTTGAGGGTACAGTGTAGTATTATTTTCTATAATTCTAGGCAAGTGTTTTTTGTTCCTAATCATGCTTTACATTTACATTAAGTCTATTTCATTTGCAAACCCTGTTTTATGTTTGATGACCAATTTGCATGCTCTACTAACTGCATGAGGAGTGCGATGTTGCATGCCCTGACTGACCGCATGTTGTCTTGTCTGTCTCTTTGTCTGTCCGTGTCTCAGAAGATTCAGAAGTTGTGGCATACCATGCACTGACCGCAGACTCGGACGAATCTGTCGATGGTAAGCCCTTTTACTTTAATCATATGTCAAAATATCAACATTCTATTCACTTGGGATAGGGTTTAAAATGTCGATCCCAAACACATACGTAACATTTTACACTTCAGCCTTCAATTTCCCAACTGGTCGAGCCTCGAACCCAGTGGTGTATACAGGCGTAGGTTAAGTAGTCCCGGGACACAGACAAGGTATACACCAGACCCACAGCCTCGTGGTTAAAATGGCTGTACTCCTCGGGCGAGCTTGAGTTGTTAAACACAGGGGACCGCTAGTTGCAGCCCCAAGGGAAAACATTGCTGTCAAGCAGGCAATTTTTAAAAACAGTTCACTTTAAAGATGGTCTTACTAGAGAAAGACAAGAATTGCCTTCTATTGTATCAATAAACCAGCTTTCACAAAGTTATGTTCAGGTAGCTACCCAAACACCCTAAATGAGCTTACTCTGAGTGCAAATTGCAAAGAAAGTATAAAATACAATAGGTTTTTTAATCAAGTAAATGCTCACAAACTCTATAGTTGCAAACCATCTTCAAATACCATTGACTAGTTATTTGTCTGAAAAGGTTTGTCCGTTGAAAGGGGGTGAGTTGGTGGAGGGGTACAAGGGGTGGTATTGCTGACGTGTTTGGACTGCCACCCCTTTACAACTAACAGTGTGACAGTGAGTCGTATCACAAGTGCTGTTATCAACGATGACAGCATCTAGCACTACCCAGTTCCCAAAGACTCGACCTGGCACAAGGAGCACAGCGAATCTCCCATAGGGCCGAGTATGAGAGAGGTGATACAAGCTCATGAAACATAAAAAGGGTGGGGGTCTATCACCTGGTGGGCCGCTCGGCAATGGCCCTCTTAAACTCATTGCTCTGTAATTATGTTTACTCAGTCTTACAACACTCGGAGATAAAATATTAAAATCTGTTACATCATCTAAAAAACAGCTTAGTGATATGAAAAGGGTCTGTCCTTTATACATCAATAATTTTTCAGTACTTATCATAATCTATAGCACAGTAAGTGCCAACCAGGCATCAGATCCGGTTAGGGGGGGAGGCGGTTGAGGAAAGGGGACATCTCACTCTCGGTCCAGGGGTGACAAAAACCTGAATAAACCATCGATCGAACTACACAGCTTCATCATATTTTATTGAGCACAGTTAGTGTATAACTGACTTACATGAACAGTATGTTATATCAAGTTTATGATTGGTTTCAAATGAATGCAGCCTCTTTAAAGAAAGTTTGTGTATAGACCATTCCACTATTAAATTGCAGTGTAGGTCTTGTGGAGTGCACAGTCGCTCAGCTAAAGAGAGAATGACAATTTTTATGTTGGAAATGTTTTATCAAGTTGTTGTATTAATAAATATCATGATTAATTGGTATTCAGGATTAGTTGGCGCATCTAATTTCGAAGCACGAGTGCTATGGTTTCCATAGTCGGTGATCACTATTAGTGATTGGTTTTACTGAGTCAACGTACCTCTATTGCTTACACTCTTGTTGTCTTTTTTTTAGACATAATCATTATATTAATGATCCAATTTTTTTAGATACCGTAGCTCTAGTTTATTGTTCTAAATTAATTAATGTTTATTTTATTGATCAATCAAAATATTCTATTGTATTATTTTATTATTAGTAGTATATTATTGGAACTCTCCAATATTATCTATCAATTCAATTATATTCTTATAAGAGTAGCTCATAAGTATGCTAGAATATACAACATCGGCTTCATTAATACCAAGTTTCTTAATTCAAAACCTTAATCAGAATATACTTTTCTACTATTTAATTACGATTGTATACAAGTTTTTAAAAATCTTCATCTAAAACAAGCGAAAACTAAAACGTTCTTTTGTCTAGTTTTGTGTTAAATTAATATGTATTTGTTTTTTTAATATATACTAATTAATATATTAAATTTAAGAATTATATAAACACAATATTTCATCTTTAAAAAAATGCATTGTTATCAGCATCCTTAAACAGTGCTTAATTGGCAGGATGTTTTCTAATTTATAATTTGTTTGGTTTTTCTTCCTTCTATCTTGCTTTTATCTCTTCGATTTTTTTTATTTTTTTATTTTTTTTAACATACTATCCTCAATGACAGAACATCCACCAAAGTATAAAGTGTGAGTATTTGTAACATTTAAAGTCATAGTAACTATCACTTTTTTGGGCCTGTGAACATACAAAGGCGACTTAACACTTCCCCCTCCCCCCCTCACTGCCCCAAACTCATACAAAAAATAGTTTCCTCCCCCCCCTCACTGCCCCAAACTCATACAAAAAATAGTTTTACTAAGGTTTTATTGAAATTGTACCGAGTGAGCTCAGTTTGGTACAACACGATAAAACAAACCACAACAACTAAATATAACTAAACAATAAAATCTATCTCTATAAGGAAAACCTCTTTTCGGAGGTAATTGTATTATATTTGGAAGAGGTTAGAGTAAAGGTGGATAGAAACATATAAAAGGGGGACGAACACAATATTTTACAGTGAAAAGAAAAACATAGTTCACACTTTACATTGCTGCCATTGGACAAATAGGTAATAGCTGTCTCTTGAAGAAAATCGATCGTGAAATGCACAACGCAACTTCCTAAAAGAGGAAGCCAAAACAAACAAAAAGGAGACTCGACATTATATAAGGAGATAGGACACTTAGATAGGAACGTGTAAAAGGAATAACGTCCATTTCCTGTGTTTGTCCTTTATGTTATACCTTTAGCAGGTTCCTATCTAAGTGTCCTATCATTCTTTACAAATCTCCTTGTCCACTCTTTTGTGTTTATTGGTTTTCTCTTTTAGGAAAGTTGCGTTGCGCGTTTCACATTCTTCCTTGATGAGTTCCGATAGAATGAAACCTAGGTCGGGGGAATGGGCGGTAACGATCGATTCTCTTAAGGAGGCAGCCATTACTGCTTTGTCCAGTGGCAGCAATGTAAAGTGTGAAGTTTGTTATTCTTTTCGTTGTAACAGCCATATTGTGTTCGTTCCTTTTCTATGTTTCTATCCACATTTCCTGTACCTTCTTACAAATATAAACAATCAACTTATAACTTAATAAAATCACAGATGAGTACAAAGTACATTTTAGAAACATAATCAAAAATTAATTGAACAGTAAACTTGTTTGCGAGAACTTTTTTTTTCCCTTAATATACTTTGACTACATCTCTCGAGAGAGAAAGTGACTATAAATTATTCCTGGGAATAACTTATCTTTGCCTGTTGTTCGTTCACAAGTGCGTAAACATTTGTTGTTCAGGTTTATAAGAGCGTACAATTTGTAGAAAAAATAGTTTTCCTTCATCTCTTGAAACCAATGACAGGTTGATATGCTGTACGTATTGCTACACACAGTTAAACATTGAGAGACTTGGAGCTAGCTCTGGGAGGTGACATTACGGATCCCGAGTTCCTAGTAAGAGCCAGAAATATTTTTTTTATAGTATCCAAACAGAGGAAAAATGTCACCAAACGGCCGTAGTAAATTAAACATTGGAAGGAGGACAGAAAGACATGGCCTAAACACTTACCAGAATACTGTAGGCCTCAAAGTTCACAACTAAAACACATAATTATTTTCAGGTTGATCAGTCCCTTTCGTCAGAACAAGAGATTAAAACATCCTCTACATCTCCTATCCATGCTGTGTTTACTCTCTTGTGGTGGATAAAGGGACTGATGTACCTCGAAAATTAAATAATTATGTGTTTTGTCGTGTTTTGATTGTAAACTTTGAGGCCTACATTTTTTTGGTGTGTAAGGTTTGCCCTTCTATCCTCCTTTAAATATCTAGTATAAAATATATTGGTGCGAATCTCTAGCACTTGACCACAAACCAAAATTAGTGGTACTTAAGCGCATGAACTGAGGTACAACGAGCTATGCCTCGTACTCCAGACCATGCACTTCTTTCTACAAGACAAAAAGATTCCTCTGTTTCTTTAGATAATTTCCAAATTTTAAAAATAACAAAAACTATCCGGTCCAAATTAGAACTATATTGAGATTTTAGAGATTAGGTAGAATTCGCAGTCAGGGAACTCAAATTACTTTTTGACGAACTTGTTGGGTTCAGCTGACTCTAAGCCAGGCCGAGGAAAGTAACATTCCTCTATTAAATTTCTTCTTACCATAATTCATGCGCTCAAGTGCTACTAGCCTGCGCTTCATTAATTTATTGGTTCACTCTCCTTGAAGGATAAATTGACCTTATGGTACTTAGCTATTATTTTTGGCCCAAAATTATTTTAAAATATATCATTAATGGCGCTTAAATAAGGAACTTGTTATCTTATAAGTCTACACTTAAGTTTGATTTTTCTGGATATTGTATAACTTATAAAAATTATTTCTAACACAAACAAAAAACCTGTTCCCATGTCATTAATTAACCATTTAGATCTAAGGGGGAAGGAAATAAATTCACATTTTTCGCCCTCACAAGAATTAAATCTTAATCTCTCTTTGTAAAATACAGATTCTTTCATTTAGTCAAATATTGAGTGTACATATTTATAGTTCATGATGACTCTTAAAAAAGATTTAATTTCAACCCATACACCTTTATTCATTTTACATATCAATCTAATATATTGTAATGACCATTTTAATATATAAATCAATTGAAATAAGAATTTGTAAAAATTAAGTATTTAGTATTTTGCTTTCAAAAAAATCAAAGTTATAAAAATCCTACGAAAAACATTTTCGTCATTTTAAATTTTAACATAGTAAATTTGTGATAGTATTTTTTTATTTATTTTTTCAAAACAATCTAAATTTCAATATACTTTTAATTAGAAGAATATTATAGAGCGATATAGTCCTAGAAATAGGTAAATGTTCTTAAAAGAATGAAAGTGTATTAAAACGAAATTGTTTAATTCTTTGATTGTGTTATAGACCTTCATTAGACATTTTGCAAATTAGTCTCTTTAATTACATATTTTAGAGATTTATTTTGATATTTTAAAAATAAACAAAGTATTTGAAATCATTTTATTAGAAATACAAACCTTATTTAGCCTTCCATGGTTTTTTAGAATGAAGGAAAGTCTAAGCATTCACCATTGGATTTGGGAAAGTTGAACTGATTTCACTAGTGATCACATTTTTTGGGTGCTCACTATTGAATTTAAAAGATTCAAAAGACTAAAAAATCCTCAACATCACTATTTAAACATATCGTGTCCCGCTTGATTTATGAGCTCACTTTATCAATTAAATTGTTACATTAACACTATGTAATTTTCTCATTTGATGGCTTAAATCAGGTGACGGTAACTGGTCATTCGCGATCGATTGGTCGATCTCGCGAATGTTTTCATTCGATCACATAAGGAAACTGTAACGTCTTTAAAAATTTATGTTTGATTGAGTCTTCTAAACTCACAAATGTATAAAAAAAAAATCAAATAATTATATGAGCGTGACAAAAATTATCTTGATCGATCTTTTATCGGTAAATGTTATAAGAAAATCAAAGGTTTAATATGAAAATGTGCATTTTATTTATTCATAACATTTTCTTCTAGAAAATTTGGGACACAAACGTTTGAGGGAAAAATTTAAACTAATCGAGCAGTCTGTGTGGTCTTCACTGGTCACTTCGGCAATCAAATTCGTTCAGAAAAACCAAAAATTTAAGTTTGTAAGATTCTAATGTTGGGGTACATGTGTGCTTGCACATGATTCCCAAGCTAATACTGCATTGAACAGTTACATACATGAACCTTGTGGGGAAATGTCACAGAAGATTCATTTTCTGCTCTATTGTATTACGGTGACCTGGTGGTCTAGGAGTAAGGTGTCAGACTTCTATACTGGCGGCCGGGGTTCAATCCCCGGTACTGGCATAGATTTATCTGATTACCAAACCCTTCCTTCACCTCTGACAAGACATCTTGTAAACGTGGGGAATGCCAGGCCTGCACCGTGGTTCGGATCACACGTTAAACTGTAGGTCCTCCATTTCATCTCACAATCACCCTACCTGTATAACCCGAACGGGTAGTAAGACGCGGTAATAATAGTAATAATATTGTATTACACATTTCCCAGCACACATCTCTTACCTAAACTCAATAAACTCACATGTTAGGTATTCTTATTAATACATTGTTGTGTTTATCCACAAAGGCCGACGACGGTGATACTATTTAAGTAGATTAACCGGCTGCACAAGGCTTATTTAAGAACCCCGTGGTCGATTCATTGGTGTAAGAATGGAAGTGCAGAAATTGCACCGCCTTACTCTTAATTTTATTGTTTATTTAATTGAAGTATTTAACATGCACTTTCTGAACCGACCGATTAATCAGAACACGGAAATTTTTATAAGCGAGAGCGAAAAGGCCTACCAATTTTGCCGGTAAAGGTATTTTCACATCCCCTCTAAGGTGCTTTTACTCGTCACAATCGACACGGGACCGACGGCTTTACTTACCCTCCGAAGGAAGTTGTGCTATAGATTTTTATCGTTAAAGAAAATTCCGTCTACCTCAGCTGGGTTTGAACCCATAAACAGCCTCACTTCGATCCTTTCATATAAGATGTATTTACTTCAAACCGGTGACCTGGCGGTCTAGGGGTAAGGTGTCAGACTTCTGTGCTGGCGACCGGGGTTCAATCCTCGGTCCCGGCACAGATTTATCTGATCACCAAACCCTCCCTTCACCTCTGACAAGACATCTTGTGAATGTGAGGAATGCCAGGCCTCCACCGTGGTTCGGATTCCACGTTAAACTGTAGGTCCTCCATTTCATCTCACAATCACCCTACCATTAAACATTAGCGTAAGTGCGTATAACCCGAACAGGTAGTAAGACGCGGTGCTAATAATAATAATACTTCAAAACTGTATAGTCTACGCATGTCGTGTTTTTTGAATTCCTTGAAAAAATTTTATTTTGAACCGTATTTTACACTATACGTATGCCCTCTATTCCTCCTCCCCTGTGTTTCCAAGTCTAGAAATCATTTCCCCGACACTCAAATAAATAGTGATGTTTGTCGATTGGTCTAAACTTTTGGAACTTCCTCGGTTAATGTCGGAAATACTTTCGAAATCCTAGTGGTGTTTGCCTCTGCTCTTAACAGTTATTACTATTTTGTCTACCATCGGGAGGCGCTAATGTTGTTTGGGATGTGTGTGTGTCCTCTTGTAGAGATAAGGTTGCTGTGTCCCAACAAGACTTGCTCACAGCTCTCAACCAACTCCTATGGTTCAGGTAAGACAGGCCCCGAACAACCTTCCCTCCGATGAACAATGCCTCTGGATACGTGGGCGCTGCTAAATAGATTTCCCCGCATTCCTTTTGATGTTAGCAATGGTCGGTGATGAATTAGGAAACAAGATATGGAATATATTATAATTTACTTTTTTTTATATAGTATCTTGTCACTTTCATGATTGATTTTGAACAACCACCCACATTGCTAACGAGTACACAGCGATAATAAGCCGCTTCATTTGGCCGCTTCGGTGGCCGCTTCGGTGGCCGCATGGACTAATGCGCTACTCTCGCAGTAGACTCGACTGTCAGTGACGTGTACATCATTTTTCGATCCCATTCGGTTGTACTGATGGCGGTTTTTCCAAAATGATTTTCCCACTCTACCTCCATGCAAATGTGAGTACACATCCTTTAAATCCAACCTTCCTCGTCCCTAACCCATTAGCATAATTAGTACATAAGCGTACTACCCAAACGGTTAGTACGACGAATTGTTAATTATAACACAGCAATAAGGGGTACCCACCCACCTTGCCAACAAGTATACGGCAACGAGTGAATGTTTATTTTTTTTATTTTCCTAGTTATCAAGTACGTGGAGTAGCAAGATACACTATAAAAAGTTCACTAGCTTCCATTTTGGGCTCCATTTTCTGCTTTCACAAGTCACCACCGCTGGCAACTCAATTATATAAGTATATATTCAAACAAACCTTACGAAAATCATTCCAGGCCAGCTATCAGAAAGTAACATTTTTAATACCTACTTAAATAATGAACTTAAACTGTGCGTAACCTAATACAGCATAGTGTTATTTTCATTTAAAAAAATATGCAGAGGTATGGCGTTAATCTCAACCAATTGTTTTACAAATTTTATTGAAATATCTGCATTGTATTATTCATTTTTGTAAACATAATATGTACAATGTAGCAATAACTCTACTATGATACAGTTAAGTGTTTTTCTTCCTGAAGCATTGTTTATTGGATGCGAAGTTGTTTCAAGATGGTGATGTCTTTCCATTGTTGTGAAGCATCATATTATGGGCACATGCATGTTTAGTATAAATTAGTATGTTCATTACTCAGAATCAAGCTTTACATTTATTTTAAAGTGATCTATCATAATTAGCAACAATGTCTTGTTCTACTGAACCTATCCCTCAATTATGTTATATTTGTGTGTTGAAATTCTGGTCACTTAACACACATTATTGTAATTTATTGCATCGATGAATAGATTGTTATTTAAGAGCCGCAAAAAACGAGAGGGATTTTGCCGCGTGAATCTTACCCGCAGAGATATATTGGTTCAAATGAGAGTGCTCACAAAAGAAGGAGAGGGGAAAAAAAAAATCACGCAGCAAAATTCCTGCACGACCATTCTATAACAGCCACTTATATCTGCGGCAAAATTACTTGACGCGCGGTAAATAAAATACTGCACATCGACACAAATGCACGCTTTTTGACGAGAGGGAATAAACCATAGATCCAGTCTGATGTTGGAGATCTTTTGTGGTAGATCAGTTAAAAATGTCTGAAAGTGAGGATATATATCCTCATAATCCTCATGTGTTTATGGAGGGGGAGATAATTTAGGATGATAACCTGCAATAAACTAACCTACTTGGGACCGGTATATCGGGGTTGGATTCCTGCTCAAGGATCCTGGAGTGAATTTTCCTAAATGGTTTCCCACTTTACACTCATTGCGCCCAAAACCGCCTTTTTTTT
>CABFOV010003749.1:7409-28958 GCA_902141375.1 Timema poppense | reverse complement strand
GGGGGGGATGCATGGATATGAATTTTTCCCATTCCAAGTCTACGAGTAGAGTAGGCCGGTAATTATTTAGAATATATGAGACATTGAGTACACTTTGTTTTTTTTAGATAAAGCAACATCTTCTCAAAGGTATCAATGTTTTCTAGACATCAACATTAATCAATCAACTATGTAGATTCATCTATACATGAATACAAGAATCATATTACTCGGAAGAAAAAAAAAGTTCACTCCAGGATAGTTTTATGATTAAAAGAATTTCACACATGCAAAAGAATAATTGTTTTCATAAAGTCACAAGTGAAAAATGAAAATTTATATTTTTTATTTGTTACAACTCAAAAAACTTATAATTTTCCAATCATTCACTAGATTTACAGATGATAATTGTTATATCTCGATGTGTGATATTGCTTGTACTTACACTAAGGTAATTTCATATATCTGATATTATTAGGTGTTTTTAAACTTGTATCTCACATGTTTTTGAAGTTTTTATAACAAAACTTTTTTTTTGTCGACCAAATTGGTTAAATAATTCTCCAGTTTAATTTTCTTCGCCTGGTGATGTCAACCATTCTTAAATATCTGGCATGGTCATAGCGACAGCAGATGAGGACACCCTTGATATATACCTGTTGGTATAACCATGTGAAGAAAATTAAACTCTTATGTTACTGCTGAAACAATATTTGATTTATTTTGACAAAAAAACGTTTTGCTATTAAAAATTTCAAAATTACTGACCTTTTCACATGTCCCCTACCTACATACACTCCCACTTTAGCATCGAGGATTTGTTTCAAATATACAGAAGCATGTTATTTTCATAATTTAATAAAACAATTTGCTTAAAGTAAGTTAAGAAAAAAAATATTTATCACAGAAGGGCTTAGAATATTGTTACCTATAAGTAAAAGACAATAAAAAGTTAGTATAATACTCCTATTTAAGGGTGAGCCTACCACTTTTGATTTAATTTTAACAGTATTTCTATTTTATTTGACGTTTTGTTGGAAAATGGCTTTGATTTTTGAAACTTACATGTCATAAATCTATAAACAATATTGTTGGAAACCTACACAATATTTTCATGGTTATATCAACCAACTTGGAATTTTTATTGAAGATTTACTACCCAATCCTTAAACTTCAATAAATGTGTGAAACCTATTTATGCAAATATTGTCGAAGGGGACTAAAAATTATTTTTTTATGATGACGAATTGTTAGATTTAGAAAGCACAGTAATTTTCTTACAAAAGATAAATTGCTAAAAATAATTCAAATGGGGAAGGCCTTAAATAAAATATAGAACTTAAGTTTTTTATTAGAAAACATTTAATTCCTATAAAATCATATCATTGCTTTGCCGTTGAATAAATAGTTTTTGTTACACTATACTAATAAGCATTGATAGTTTTTAAAGTATATTTTAAATTAATTTTCAGTAAAATCAAATGAGAAAATTAAGCTCATCATAGTAAATGTGCCCTTAAGTTGGTAATAATTCAACTCTTGGATAATTTTAAAATTGATAAGTTGCCTTCAGTATTGAGACTTTAATATCTACATTATATTTCCAGGAATTGCATGACTATAGATGTAAATGCATGTTAGAATATAATACGCTGCTCAATGTTGATATTGTTGGGTTGTTTTTCTTTGTTCAATTCGTTTCTGTTCAACGTTCCAGTGATGTCAGGCAAGGAAAAAAAAACATTACTACCTCCCCCTTCTCCTTCCATCATTACTCTCCCCTCTTGTGGTTGTGGTGGCGTGCAGTGCTGGATGTTTTAATAGGTGTTCACACGTGTGGTGTGCCATTTTCTGTACATCTGTTTGTTCAAACTTGTTTCTTTTTAATTGGTATCGCATATATTTATTTTAGAATCTACATTGGTAAATTATTGTGCTTTTGTCTAACCTTACATTGTCATGTTGAAGTCTCTGTAACATAAATTAAGTAATATTTAAAATCATATCCACAGCGGAAGAATTTTTTAGAATATGTAACAGATATATGTAGCGCATAAAACATAACAAAAGATCCTTATATTTTATTTACTTGGCCATATCATGGATACAAACTTTGGACTAATTATGATTCTGATATGAACAACCTTTAAGAAAATACAAGAATATCTTTTTTTTATCTTTTATGAATATATTTAATAAATAACTTTTGTAACTGTCAACTACAGTTCTTCCTTCCAAAATTCTACTATAGGGATTTTTGAGACCATCAGATAACCTTCTTCACACGTCAATCAGAATAAATATACATGCACCCTTACATAAATTGAATAAAAGAAATTATATTACTCATCGCCATGCGCAGGGGTGCGACTGACTGGGTACCAGCCGGAAGACAAACGCTAGGAATGATTCCCCCTGAGAAACTTTTTGAATTTTTTAGTTATTATTATTATTATTAGCAATTGCATTAAATTAACAACAAACAAGAAAGCATCAAGGATTTTATTTCACAAGATTATTCTTTTAAAAAAACGAATATTATAAATTACGATGGCATCCGCAAGCTGATGGACACCCTTTTTTATTAAACTCGTCACTAATGTCATCCATGTCCGTACCTACAGCCACCCTTTGTTTGATGAATGCGGCCATGAGAGGTTGTAGCAGTAACTCAAGCCTACAGTAACCAATACCCTCTGAATATCCGTCAAAGCAGTTGTTGTTTTTTTAAATTATTAGGTACGTCATTCTCTTTCACTCTAACATTTGCTGTTTGTTTTTTGTTTTTGTTTTCTAAAGTGGGGGTGCCATGGCACCCTCGTTGCGCACACCTGTGATATTACCTAGCCCTCTAATATTAAACTAGGGTCTCATGCTTTTGGCACGAATGTTGACGGATTAAATATCCGAGATATTTTATTTGATAGCTACAGTTATCGCCACAACTAAATAATCATATTCTTTATATTGAATGATTACACTTGGACACGGGAATCAAACCCAGTACCTTTTTATTTGTATGCCATTGCTCTAACTACTGAGCTATCCCGTGCCGAGGGTCATTCTTCACTCTTATTTTAATGTCAGAGTCTGTGATGGATGTGCGTAAATCGTTGCCTACAAATGTGTGATCGATTAAGGTCATTAGCTATCAGATAATGCGTGAGCTTAATTGATCACAAATTTGTAGCCGACGATTTACACACATCCATCACAGACTCTGTCTTAAAATTTGAGTGAAGAATGGCTTTGGGCAAGGGACGATTGCTGTATAACTCGGTGGTTAGAGCATTGGCGTACTAAACACAAAGGTGCTGGGTTCAATTACCATGAATAGCTATTTTTCAATTTAAGTAATACGAATGTTGAGGCTTGTTTCCAGAGACATTTGACAGATTTTGGTTTGAATATTTATATATTCGAAGTCTCAGTTTGTGTGTCTCAAGAAATGCCTGTAAAAACTTTATTAACTTATGTAAGGGGCCTGTATATTTCTCAGACGGTACTTTTGGGTGTGAAGACTCGCAATGTTGTATGATATATTTACAGACTCTCGACAAGACTTTGTTCAGTTGGTATTTGATGGATTAAATCAACCTAATGCCACAGAGATGAATGGCTATGTTGATTCTTTCATGCACCTGATAATTGTAGGGTTTTTAAAAAAAATAACTTATTCGTTTATCTTTGTTTGATGTTGGTCAACGACTCATTGTTTATGCATTTCTTATTTCAAATCAAAATTGATAACAATTTCTTGCACGATTTTGAAACTTATATATTTACTGTACATGGTAACTAAGACAAAGGTTTTTTTTCAAACTAATGAACCTAAAAATTTTATTACGATTAAAGATCCTCACTATATTATTATTATATTATTTACCGTCTCAGACATTTCTAGATATATTAAAGTAATGTAAATTTTTATTTCTACTAAACTTAAAGGTGAATAAAACAGTTTATATTTTAATCTATTGAGACAAAAAAAAATCCCTTTGTCAAAAAATATTTTTTGTGGTGTTTCTTACAAAAAGTTTAAACCAACTTATATAAGTACCTTGTTTATTAAACACCCAAGACTCATATAAAACTATACATATGTAATTTTATTTATATATTTATTTACTTATTTATTAATATCTCATTAAGAGCAATGAGTACCGTACTAAACAAAACCTAAAGGTTGACACCATCTTTGATCTTTGTTTTCTCGACAGCTCGAAAGCAGGAGATCATAAAGATGACTGAGCAGCTTATCGAGTCCATCAACATTGGGGATTATGAGGCATACACGTGAGTTTGGACATTCTTTTATACTTCCCTGTTCATTTCAAACCTCTATAACACGACTGTCAGGACAATTGTAACTTTGGCGTCTGCATCTCTGATTGTTTACGCAGAATATGTAATATTTATCCCAACTTGTGTTAGCAAGGGTGGTTTTATTTACATCGCGTTCACACATTCTTCTGACCAGGGAATATTCTCGTGGTTGTTTTCCTCCTTAGGCCGACACTTAAAACTGTTGATACTAGAGTTGAGTCGAATACACTATTTTATGAATTTGAATTTTGGAAAAAAATTATGAACTTAAGTAGAAATAGAAATATAGTGAAACATATGCAATAGAATTAGTAATTAAATGTTAACATTCTTTCTTATGATCCATTGATTATAACATTCACACATTCAGTTAAGTGCTAAATTACTGGTCTGAGGTCTGGTTGTTGAGTTCATCCTATGGTAATTAAAATTGATTCTGAACCACCAATAATCAGTATTAGAACTCTAAAACAAATTTCACTTGAAAAATTGGAGAAAATTCAGGATTTGAATTTTTTTTAATCTGAAATTTTCTTTAATCACCAAATATCCTTAAGGCTTTGAGGGATTTTAGGGCCCCCATCCTTAGTTGAAACACTTTATGGGGATTATAGTACATAAGATACATTTTTAAAAAAATTAGCTGAGTGAATAATATGTTTTGAATAATTACCCCCCAAACAATATTTTAAAAGTGTTTGGATGATAAATCTTCTTTTAAAATTAAGATGATTATTAAAAAATTATAGAAAAATCAGTGCAAGCTATTAATGTGTTAATATAATATACTCAAAAAGTGTTTAAATTGGACCGCAGCCCACCAACAAAAACCTAACAGCAGAGCGTACGAGGGGTTGTTGTCGGCAAGGGGGGTAGAGCTGGATTGATTTGTTTTCATAAGGCTCCTTCAAGTACGAATTTAATAATTTTAACCAAACGAGATTTTAATTTATAATAACTTTAATAATAATAATAAGAGAAATTTAAAAAATTGCAATTTTGATAAACAAATTATGATTTTAATACAAACAACATAAAACTAAATGTCATTGTCACAATAAAAGTAATAAATATGTATATGGGCCTAAAATGTTTTAGTATTAATCAAAAAAAATATGAATCTTAATACAAATAATTTGTTATCATACTTAACTTACTGGATAGTTTTAGTTTTAACACATTAGAGCCAAGTTGAAAGCGTTATTGGTCAGGTCATGAGGTGATAGGGCGAGGGAGGTGTTTGTCATTCTTTACAACATTATGGTATTGGTTTCGTGAGACTGAGGGGGTATGGGCATGTAACGAGGATGGAAAAAGAGAGGATGCCTAGGAAAATGTTAGAAACGAAGTAGGTAGGAAAAATACCGCAGGGAAGCTCAAGAAAGAGATGGGAGGACCAGATAACAAGGTGTACAAGTGAGAGGAGAAGAATGGAAGCAATTAAAGGAGGAAGAGTGGTGGAAGGATAGAGGAAGATGGAGGCATTTTACTAAACTGACCCGGCCACAGGCTAGAAACAGTTGATGTGCCGATGATTATGATGAGTATTTGNAGGTGTGTTAGGGAGAGTGTGTGTTGTTTGTTTTTTGTTTTTCTTTTGTGGGGGGGGGGGGGGGGTAGTATCACACTTCTCCCCCCCCCTTTCCCCTAATCCCATTGATCTTCCACTGGTGTATTATAAACTTGAAGATCAACTAAAACCAGAACTGTGTAGTTGGGAGTCTGTAAAAATGTACCGACTGATTCTGGCTTCTAAATAAAAAAGAATTATATACTTTTATTTGTTATTTAGAATCAATATTTGTAATTTGGATTGATAAATGCGTTTAAATATAGATTCACAATGCCATAGAAGCTACCCATCAATTAATTTGTATTTGAGAATTTTACTGCAGTAAATTTATATAACTCTATAAGGAAAACCTCTTTTCGATTTATGAGATAATTGTATTATATTTGTAAGAAGGTACAGGAAAGGTGGATACAAACATATAAAAGGGAGACAAACACAATATGGCCTTTACAATGAAAAGAAGAACACAGTTCACACTTTACACTGCTGCCAATGTACAAAGAGGTAATGGGCAAAGAGGTAATTCTTTAAGAGGCAACCATTACCTCTTTGTCCATTGGCAGCAGTGTAAAGTGTGAACTGTGTTCTTCTTTTCATTGTAAAGGCCATATTGTGTTCGTCCCTTTTATATGTTTCTATCCACCTTTCCTGTACCTTCTTCCAAATATAATACTGCAGTAAATTTGTTATTGCTAGTTAATATACTTTAGCCATTTCTGGAGAAGTCAAGAGCCGGACAGTAGAAAGATAGAGGAGTCGAGAGACAAAGGTTTGGCGTATCGTCTCCACAGCCCTGGCTGAAACAATGTTGTTGGTTAGAGTCTTTGAAACTGATGTTAATTTTAAATATTTGGAACTAATAGCACTTTCATATTGCCCTTTTGATTATCAGTTGTTTCAAGTATAAAAGTTTAGATTTGATTACTATAAAATATAAATCAAAAGTTGACAAGTACTATAAATGATAATTTTAACTTATCACTTCATATAATTAAATTTAATATTATCTATTGACTTGACAGCAAATTATTAGTAATAACTGAACAAATATTTAATTTGCAATATTAATCAATTTTTTTTTTTTTTTCAATGTTTAAGTTTAATTTTCTACAGTACTTGCTCATCATGCCATGAAACTTGTTCTCTTTTCCAGAAAAATCTGTGACCCGCACTTGACGGCTTTTGAGCCTGAGGCTCTAGGTAATTTAGTCGAAGGAATGGACTTTCACAAATTTTACTTTGATAATGGTAATTATTGCTTTTTATTTGTATTTTATCCTTTTCTTTTACTTTATGTGTGTACACCTTTTCCTATTTTATTTAGTACTTATTATATACGAGTAGTTGTAAATGACCTGTAACTTAAAAATATACTTTTCACTTAATTTGAATGAGGTATTTTTTTGGTTAAGAGAGTACAAGCTAATTTTGAATTGTTTCTAACATTTTTTTTTGAGGAGGGGGGTCATTTACAGAAGGGCTTCGCTCATAATATTATGGTGGGTTAGGTTCTAGGGACCCCACTGTAGAGTAGAACGTAGCCTTTTTTTTTCAACATTCAAATGCATATAAAATCATGATAACATTTATTATTATTATTATTATTATTATTATTATTATCATTATCATTATTAGGTGGTCTGTCTTACGGCAGGTACATCTTTTTGTCGGTGATCTTAGACCGCCAATGCTCCCTGTCCTCTGACTCCTCCTTCAGCTCTCAGAATTTTCTTCTTTCCTTCAAGTAATCCAATATTTGAATCCTCCTCCTTCCTAAGCTCCCCTTTCCCTCAACCTTTCCTTCTATGACCTCACGCAGAAGACAGTTCCTCCTAAGGACGTGTTCAATCCAGTTTGCTTAGTACCGAAGAATCACATCCAAAATGGTTCTCTTCTCACCACTCTTCATTTGTCTGTCCACCTGATATTCTCAAGTCTTCTCCAGCACCATAATAACATGTTCACACTAAATGCACTAGAATGTTAACTGGTTTTCTTTTCCAAGAACCTTCCTCTTTTGTGTTATTTTCATGCTATCTTGCAATGTGGATGTTTGGTCAAGTTGTTCTACTTTGTTTTTTAACATTATTATGCTTGGTTACATCATAACTTTGTTCAAGTAAAAATTAATTGATAGACAAAGGAGTGAATGATTATTCTATTTAAAAAAAATTAATCTATAGCAATTAAGTTCATCCGTTGAATAGTATAGAACAATTAGTCTAAATGGTTAATCAACCAACTTTCATAATTCCATCTTCTTTGAACTGAATCATTACTTGTAGATGTATTTTATAAAATTAATTTACAAATATTCTACTACTGAACAATAACTTTATTCATATGTTGATTTAAACCATATTTTTGTTTCTTAAAAATATACAAGACTCAAATCAAGTTTTCGAGTATGTTTTTATTTTATATACATGATTGATAGTATTTTATCTAACATATATACAAACAAACAAAGTTGTTCTTGTTCACAATTAACTTCAGGGGTGAAACGTATGATAGTGTGTGTTTCAATATGTGTTTTTGTGTGTATTTGTTGTAGTGCTTGGCAAGAACTGCAAGGCACTGAACACGACGATTTTGAATCCCCACGTTCACTTGCTAGGAGATGATGCAGCCTGCATCGCATATGTGCGTCTCACACAGTATATGGATAAGTGAGTCACTCTTTATCTCTCTTCTCTTTACAATTTTATTATTAAATATGTCTCATAGTATCCGGCGTAAACTCTTTTTAATTTAAGGAAAAATGATAAAAAATAGGTGACCTGGCGGTCTAGGGGTAAGGTGTCAGACTTCTGTGCTGGGGGTCCGGGGTTCAATCCTCGGTCCCGGCACAGATTTATCTGATTGCCAAACCCTTCCTTCACCTCTGACAAGACATCTTGTGAATGTGGGGAATGCCAGGCCTCCACCGTGGTTCGGATTCCCCGTTAGACTGTAGGTCCTCCATTTCATCTCACAATCACCCTACCATTATACATTAGCGTAAGTGGGTATAACCCGAACGGGTAGTAAGACGCGGTGCTGATAATAATAATAATAATAATAATAAAAAAAAAATTAGCTCCAAAGGATTGAAGGATTCAAATGTTGTTCAAAACCATCCTTGAGGTAAATATTTGTACTCAAACCTTGATCAAGTACAACATATTTGTAGCCTAAGAAGTTTTTTGTTTGTTTGGAATTGAAATATTCTTTGAGTAAGAATAATAATTATGTGCTATGTGTAGAGTTTAATCCGACACCATACTGAGCTAAGGGTCCTGGGTTCGATTCCTGGCATGGCAAAAAAAAAAATTATCATTGATGAAATATGTGTTTAACTCTTTACTTTGATAAAATTAACGGCCGGGGACTGGATGTTGTGCCTGTCCTAGTCTTAAATTAGATTATAAGTCATATGAAGTTACGACAGGCCGGAGGTGAGAAAATATATGACTTGAATAAAAAAAAATTGACCCAGGCCATAGGCTGGAAACGTTAATGGATGTTAAAAAGTGTTATGTGCTTAGGACATTTAATTAAATGGAGTAATTTAAAGAAAACTTTATTACTTATAACAAAACTAGAGTCATACTGGTCCTTATACATATCAATAAGAAAAACACATTGTTTCACAAATCATACACTAATAAACTACTAAAAACAATGGCACCAACCAACAACAAAAAATTGAATTTCCCCAACACTATGAAAGCTTAGAATATAATTTCTGGTACAATATTTATATATTTTCTATTCTCAACACTGATTCCAGAGAACTACACAATGTGTCAAAAATAGTTAGTATCAAACATTAATGGCAAAATAAAATGTATTTTTTCAAAGAGTCACGTCATCATCAACTGTTTCCAGCTTGCGGCCGAGTCAATTTAGTAAAACCCGCCTCGGCGACGTAGTTGGCTAACGCGCGTGTCGTGTTGAGCTCGACCGCTGAGGACGGGGAGATTGAGGTTTGAATAACGTTTGGGTGAAATGGGGTGGTTTTTCCTAAATGTTTTTTCACTCTCCCTCCACGCAAATGCAGGTTCACTTCCTCTAATATAACCTTCCCAATTCCTAATCCATTAGAGTAATTAGTACTTAAAGTGTATAACCCGAACGGGTAGTAAGACGCTGTGCTAAATATTATTATTATTAATTTAGTAAAATGCCTCCATCTTCCTCTCACTTGCGCACTTTCCCGGATAACTCCATTCCCAAGGCCCCAACTTTCCTAATCTCTCCTACACACACCGTCCATGTTTCTGCTCCACGTGTGATAATGGGTACAAAGTACACCCTGTACAACTCTTCTCCATAGCAGGTCTTTTACACACCTGTAGAACAACTCTCCCTGCTGTCCTCTTCTCATTAGATCCTCTCTACTTCCACCTTTCGCCTCAAAGTAAAGTGCATCAGTAATATTTTATAAAACGGTGCATTCCGTGTGTAATTTGTTACAGGCAGGGGCAGGCCCGCACCCAGCAGTCGGAAGAGACGCGCGTGTGGCACAAGCGAGACAACAAGTGGCAGAACGTACACTTCCACCGCTCTGGTGCCAGCTCCTCCCCCTTCACATTCCCTGGCCACAAATAGAGTCCACACCTCGCCCCCCTCTGTTGTCATTAACACCTCGCTCGTCAGCCCGCCCGCACCAAACTCCATTCAAATACAAAAATACAGTTTACGCATATTACTTGTCATTGATAGAATCATAATTTGGTACCGGTATGACCTCTCAAAATTAGTTCTTTTTGAATTTTATTAATATATATTCTTTTTTTTAGGTTATGCACTCAACTATTAAATAATGTTGCGGCATTTGTCATTTTTTTGTATTTTGGTATATTAAATGGTTTTGTGCTCTCACTTCTAAACCATTTTCATTTTAAGCTCTAAGATAGTTTTGGTATAGTCATTATTTAACATTGGAAAAGTAACAGCCTATTAACCTAATCACAGTGTAAATAATTTACTCGATAACATTGTCTAATTGTAAAATCTCTCCAGATTCAGGTATGAAAGCTGGTTTCGTTAACCAATTTTCAGCAGTTTTAAATGTAACCATTTAATTATCTAGTTGTATCATCAAATCAAAATGACTAATTAACTTATTGCAAATTATTTGCAACTACTCAATCAAACTTTGAGGGTTAGTCAAGTAATTAATAATGCTTTTAGTCTCTACTTAAAACATGTTGATTTTCATACAGATAGGTTGTCTTTCACACTTTAAAAGAATAGAATAAATTTTGTACCGGATAATTATTCATCTTAAATATATCGAAAATATTTTGTTTTGGAACACAATTATCTTTGCAAGTGTTTAAGTACACACACATTAGTTTATTTTAAATAGATGATTAATATGTTAATATGTCGATGCTCACATTGGTTAATTGTTTGTTTTTCAAATATTGATAGTTGCTAAATCAATACTACCACTTACATACTATCCATCTGGTTTTTAAAAATAACCATAAATTACCGTATCTCTTCAATTCTAAGACACCATCGTTTGTAAGATGCGCCTTAATTTGTCATTACCATCGACATAAAAAATCTTTGATACTAAGAATATAAATAATAATAAAATGCTAATATATCCAATATTTAAGAAAATTTTTGCTACAGGTTTTAATTTACCAATAACAATATTACCTTATTTATCAGTGGGAATATTATTCACCTCTTTCTTTGGAACCAACATCGCTTTGATTCTCCTGATCTGTCTTTGTCTCGGCTATCTCAAAAGTCAAAATATATCTTCTTAGGAGCCATTGAGAGCGTTGGCTGAGATAGAACCGCAATTATTAGACACCCTCAATCCTAAGACGCGCCACTTTTTAGGGACGTTTAAATGGAGAAAAATTTGCTTCTTAGAATAGAAGTAAATCTCAACTCAACAAACATATTTGTACCTAGATAACTGTTTCGAAGAAGTAAGTTTATGTAAATTTAATTTACCGATTCACATCAAAGTTTTAAAACCATGTATCTATAATTTATTTTATATAAAGCCTACTTTTACATTGCTATTAATTTGACAAGATTTTTTTTTCTTCTTCTTAGTTTAAACATTGTTAATGCTTAATTTTGGCTACCACTCTTCCAGAGATATCTGATTTTTATCGGCATGTTTTTTTTCCAAAAGTATTGTCCAAATTTAATGTTGTCACATGTACTTCCTTACTGTCAAGTTTACTTAAGTGTAAGTTTAATGTTGTAATGATTCATGTTGGTAACCTCGTGTGTGTTTTATTGTGAGATTTGTAAATAAACTCTACATATTTCCTGCGTGAACATCAGCAAGCTTATTGTCATTATTACTGTGTATGAAGACACTTTATTGTAAAACATGGAACACTAAGCAATATTTTGAAAATATTCTCTGTGTAACAAACGAGTACCGGGGTGTGATTTATCATTACAAAGAGAGTAAATAACAAATTATAGTAATTGTGGATCTATTACTTATTATAGCTGATTATTGAAATGTTGCTTTTTGAAAAATAAGCTCTTTATGATAAGTATATTTTAATAAAAAATGCAGATATTATTAAAGGCCAATGAAAATGTTATGAATCTTTGTTATTTAAAAAATTGAAAGGATATTAATCAAATATCTTTGAATTGAAGCAGTGGATGGACAATTTTTTTTTAAATATCAAAAGTTAATTTTCACTAATTTTTTTCAAGAACTTATGGCTAATTATATGTATGGAGTATATATCTCTTTAAATATTTTATATATTAGGGTCAACACTATAATAATTATTGTAAGTATAACTATTTTTTAATGCCTTTGAGTAACTATCCAAATCATTACGTAAATAATGTGAGCTATTTTAATTCAAACTATCACTTTTTAATACCATTTTGTATATTTGTTTCACTTGCATTTTATTTTTGTGCGTTTGTCTGTTTGATACAGAAAAATTATTTGGGTTTTACAACTATTTGCAATAAACTGGATTGAAGAAACTAATAATAATAAAGTATGACCAACTGGAATTTCAGTAAATGGAGTTTGGTGCCAACAGCGCTGTTAAATAAATGTAATAAAATAATAGTAAATAGTTACATGATGAAATATAAAAATGCTTTTCACAACTTGTGTGTTAAAACATTTTCCAATTAAATATTTTGCGTCTTTGGCAACAAAATATCATATTTTACATAAATGTGACAAAATTGATGACAAACTATTTTAAGAATTACTACAAAAAAATAGTTCTTCGAATATTTCAAATAAAGCTAAACATGGTTAAAATTTAAATAAATTTCAATTTTCAAAGATACAGCTAATAAACAAACAAATGAATCTATCTAATAACCGTTTAAAATTAATATGAATCTCATAAATAAAAAATAAGATTATCTGTCTTTTGAATTGTAGCTAAGGCAAGCTTTTGATAACTAATACCATGAATGTATGCAAGGAATTTATCGATGATTTATTTTTACAATTTTGACATTGCAAACTTCACTGGTAGATATTTGTGTGATAAAATGGTACTTATAGGTTGAGATAAACATAAACAACATGACTGAATTTATGTTTATTTCTTTTTTGTGTTTCAAAAAATAAAAACGAAAATATTGAAACGATTTAGATGAAGCTATTATTAAAGATAAAATAATTATATTAATCTTTATGAGATGTGTAAAAGCTTGTGAATTATTCTTAATTTATCTATCATCATATGAATATTTATCTGACTAGAATAATTTAACTTAAATATGTGGTTTTTGTTTGATATGCTATAATTAACAGTGACGGAAATAATGTGTTCAACAATTTAGATAGAGTTTTGACTGAAAAATAAAATACTGTTAAAAATAATTTTCTTTTAGAACATTTTTAGAACTATTTTGCTCATACACTAACTAACTACTTCATTGGAACTTCACATGTTACATATAGTAATATAAAAATATATTTCTTCCAATATTACTCTTTTCCATTTTAAATATTTTATGGAGCATAAATGCATTTCACTTTAATTTTTAAAAAAAGGTTCACAATGGTAATTTTATAATAAAACTAATCACTAAATGCTTGTTTGCATAATTTTTAATATTAACTTATTTTCTTTATATTTTGAAAATAATTACTTGATGTTATATCACAAAATTGATTTTTGTGATGTACAGTCAAAATAATTAATTAGTGTTTAATCACTTGATATTTGTGATGTGCTCTCAAATTAATTTGCAACATATTTTTGCTTGAAGCTTAAAATTATTATTATTCAATTTTCAACTGTTTTTTGCCGATTTAATTATTAATTTTTAAATTAAAGATTGTTGTTTTTTCATTGGATACCAATTACATACAATCTTAAAAATTGATATTAAGATTTTAGGGAAAATTAAAATAGTTTCTTGTTGGGGTAGTCATACTTGAACATGATTTTAAAAATATTTTAGTATCTATAATATAATAAATAATGGAACAATTAAAAATAAATATATTAGTTATTAAAATAATGAGTCTCCCCAAAATCCTAATATTAATTAATGTATATTTCACCGTATTTCTTGGTACTATGTTTAAATTTAGATGGATGAATGTGTATAAAACTAAAAGAAATATCAAGCTTATTGATGTCATCCAGCTGTACTACAAACAAAAAGATAAAACTTTTTTTATTACAAACTATAGTATGTTTGGTAATAGTTATGATTACCCATTACTAAACATACATTATGGGAGTGTATGCAATTGACTTTGCATTTATTGTTGTAGATGTTCCATGAATACAAATGTAATTACATCCCTTAATTTCCCCCTAAACCCCTTTGATAACCTTATTCTCTCTTGTTGTTATGGATGTCAGTTCTATGAACTGATTGACTACCTTAATTGTTTGGCCTAATTGTCATAAATAATTAATACTATTACTAACAATAATCTAGAAAAATTTTCCTAACTAGTGATGGAACATAATATTATTATAAACGATACATGAATTAAATAGAAATCTTTTGAATAGTAAAAGAAAGATTTATAAATTAAATAAAAACTTCACGAAAACTATGAATATCGAGCAAGTGATTTGCAGAAAACTGTTTTTGTCTTATGTAGAAAGCTAGTGGTTTTTGAACGCCACTTCTTGAATATTCGCATTAGGAATCTTTCCGATCGTACTTAAATGTTTCTCTAAAAAATTTATTGTAAAGAAATTTTAAATCAAAACCATTGTTTTTATATATATACGCATAAATATATTCATTATGTAGGGTACACAAGAAAAACTATGTACTTGATAGCTTTAAATCTTCGAGTTTTCATAATTGTCAAATAATTTTAAATTAAAAAGAATATATAATATATATATATATATATATAAAACTAGCTACACTTGAATTTTATTTTATATATTGCTGCTAAATATATAATTAGATTATTAAATTCTACAAAATCTTTTCCTGTTATTTAGGCTACATTAAATTTTAAAAAAGTACTGTGTCATTTTCAATCCTTATGCAAATTTCTTAACTTAAAGTAATTGCTGTAGCATATCTGCTACTCTTTTTTCTCATTAAAACTTGTTTTTATTGCGCTGATTCCTTCATGTATTCTTCTTGCATAGTACTATTTACAATTTTCTCTACATTCTTCTTTTGCCTACTGTTTTATTTATTTTTAAACATGCATAACTCGGTTTTTTAGAATAATCTTTTTAAAAAAAAGGTGGTTTTCCGCTGTCATAAATGGTATTTAATCTATTTTCTTGACACTAGATTTTTCACCTCATAGTATGTGTAAAATGTATTATTTTATTTTTTAACTGTTACTTATATTACGATGTGAGGTTTTACTCATAATAGTTTGGTAATTAAGGTTACAACAACAAAAATACTTATTAATATCATGTATATTTTTATATTTTAAAGTTTTTTTTTAATTGTTAATGTAACGTTTTGATTTTCACTTTGTAATTGTTTCATGAACATATTTTTTACTTATTTTCATTTTAAATGTTGTGACTATGGTTATTATTTTGGATTAATCACGATTAACATTATCTTTTAATAGAAGCAATCATCCTAACATTTTCTCACTAAAATTTGAATATATATTTTTTTCACCCAGAAATATTATATTATAATTTTAGAAGAAAGGCAATTTTTTCCACACAAACAAACAAACTAACTTTATTATTGTTGGCAATCAATCTATTTGGGTTGAAAATTCAAACAATATCGGAAAAAATGTATTGTTTAACTTTAAATGGTTTTGATCCCCATTTTTTTTAAAACAAATTTCCCTTGTATTTGTTGTAGCATTGTTGTTACAGTAGAATCATAATAGAATTTCATGTAAAACTCGCTTGTTAAAAAGATTTTACCTCTACTTACATTTATTTAAAATAACTAGATACATTATAATTTGTTTATTTTATTGAATATTAATTGGTTTCTGAATTTATTTTATATTTCATATAAATTATATTTTGTTATGTTTTACTGTTATGTTATTATATATTATTTTCAGTTAGTAGTTTCTAGTAGCCCAAAAATATTGTCACACAATTTATTTGTAAGTGCTATTTTGCATTTTAAGATCGGAAATGGTGCAATAAAGTTTATACTTTTTTTTTTTAACTTCATGATATTATTAATGTGTCATAAGAATTTAAAGAAGAAGCAGCTTTATTATATTCATAGAAATAATGTTAAGTTCATATTGAATATGTATTTAATATAATACTTTTAATTAATTGTCTTTAATTTAAAAAAAATCTTATACTACTTTGTTTGCAGGCTATATAAATAAAGGCAATTATTTGTTGCTAGTCGTTTATTATGTTATTAAAAATATGTAGTTTTTTATGTTGTGTGTTTAAAAATATTGTAATGTGTTCAAATGTAAGTCCAACTTGAATGGAAAGTGCTGAATCATCTTAGGTAACTTTTTTTGTACCATATGTGTTTTTGTATTAGTGTCATACTTTTTGCTTGCGTTCAATTATTTGTATTTATTATAGTCCACACAAACATACATTGTTAAAACCGTGAAATTTTTAAAGTTATTTCTGCATTGCTAAATTGTTAACATAGAGTAAAATGAGAAGTAAAAAAATTCAAATTTCATTATATTTCTTAGTATTATTATCTGCCACTATCCTATATTAATTGGCAACTTTCTTTTTATAAGAAAATATAAATTATATATGTGTTGAAATAATTAAAAATCTTAACTAAAAGTAAGAAGTGTTCAATTATTGAGTGATTGATACTCATTGTTTAAAAATGTGGTTTTTATATTATAAACTATGTTTTATTTATTAAACTATTAATTATATATTTTATTGTATTGAAACGATACTTAATCAAAAATATGTTTTGTTCTAATCTTAGATAACTTTTCACTAATAAATTATTTGTAAAAAATAGTAATTTGATTTATTTACCTACTTGAAATTATTCATCTGTCAACCTCAACATTTAATGTTAGTTTGAATCTTCCTAGGGAAAATTTGTTATTTCACTTTAAATTCTAAACAGTCTATGCTCTCTTTCAAAGTGGCAGTGTTTAAAAATATATTTAAATCTTAGAAAAGGAAATACAGTTAAGCCTCCTTTGAACAAATTCACATAATATGCTGATTTTGTTATTCATAAAAATTAATTTTAATGTTAAGATAAACTTAAAAAATGAACCAAATTCTTTTGTTTTGGAAAAACAATACAAACTGTGGTTTTAATTGGGTAAATGGATTATAGAAGGGTGGAATGTGAATTATTTTTCATTTACCTTTGAATGAACCAAGTTGAAGATGATTTTAAATTTAAATTTTTCCTTTGTAAAAAAAAATGCTAGAATTTAAATTAAAAATTATTAGTTACACTTCAAATGGCTACAATGTTCATTTTAAGCTTTTGAAAGTTTTCCATTTATACAGAAAGTTTTTAAGTTTAATATTTTGTATTTAAAACGTATATGATGGGGTATAATTTTAAATGTGTTATTCACAAATCTAAACTAAATTACGTGGGTGGGCCTTCGTAGCCACTATAGATAGGTCTGACGTATTATTTTAAGACTGCAGATCAAATAATTTTTTTGAACCCAGAATATTTGTTATGACTGTTTCATTTAAAGAATACATTTTCAAAGCTTTTTTTTCTCATGAAAATTTTTCTTAAAAGAAGTTTGTTAAAAGATGGCTTAACTGTACACTAAAAACTAGTATGTACAAATTAGTATATTCTTCCACAGTGTATAGTAGTTAATATATTTGAATTAATTCAAATTTTACTGTGCTTATTTACATAGAAGTGATGCTCTTAGTTTGATTGAAAACATTTCTGATGGTCAAATTGTTTACTATGAATTGTAAATGTGAATACGTATTTAAAATAACAAGCTTTTTGTGATTATGTTAATTTGATGCATCAGATTGACATATTTTTATTAAAATATGTGGCTATTAGAATTATTGTGTGTATACAATCTTATTTGGTGCACTTTTCATGTATATAAAGCTCAAACAAATCAGAATTTACTTAGTTTTAAAAAGTAAGATTTTTTAAAGCTTTTTATTTTCATTCAAATTAATAAACTTAGTTCTACTGATAATCAACTGTATGTTCAAATAATTTGTTTATGAAAAAAAGATCTATAACAATGTTATAAAAAGTTTAATAGATAATATAATAAATGGAAACCTCTTTTATGTAGTAGGTGTGGATAATATCGTAATCATTATAAATTATTATACTATTGCTCTATAAATTTGTACAGTGTTCTAACCAAAACATAAATCTGCTCATCCTTGTATTACTATTATTTTAATCTCACTTTCTGTATACTACACTATTACCGTAAATGTTTTTTCTGTAATTATTTTGTAAAAAGAAAAATTAGTGCGAAAAACAATAAATTGCCTTTCAAAAATCTACTAAATCTCAAGATATCTCTCTATATGTTAAATAATTATATTATTATTCTATTTCATTAGTTTGATTATTTGATATTCTTACAACATTGTTAGCTTCAAAAGTTAGTTCCTATAATACAGGCTAGTATATGTATTATCAATATATTGACATTCTCTGCTTGATTAAAAAAAGTACTAGGCTTACTCTAATAGATTACACTAAATAATCTGTTTTTCACCTTTTCAAAATTTGTTATTTCTATCGAACAATTTACATTAATAAATAATGTATAGATGATAATATTAGTAGGATCATAATTATGTACCTAAAAATGTACATAGTCCCCAACTATTCTAATCAACATTAGTATTAGTTGCTCCTGCGTTTCGAATGTCTAATAGAGACACGTGTAAGTTATGGAAATTAACTTAATAAATAACTGTCATAAAAAATACCCACTTCTGTGGTCGCAGAGTCTAATGCGCTATCTTGCAGCAGACTAAACTTGACGATTAGGAGGAGATTAAGGTTCGCATCTTGGTCGGATTTACTGAGGTTTTTATTACCAAAATGATTTTCCCCTCTCAACTATGCAAATGCAGGTAGACTCCCTATAAATATAACCTTCCTAATTCCTAAAAACCATTAGTGTAATTAATACATAAAGCATATAACCCGAATGGATGACAAGACGCGGTGCTAAAAAAAACTGTCATAATAATCTTAAGTTAATCATTAAATATTTTAAGAATTCCATTTTAGAGACAAAATAATGGCTACCATCATTCCTTGATAGAATTAATACTGCTATATTGTTTGGTTTTTTTTAGTATCTAATTAATAAAGTTAATTACATACCTTTATTCATAATTAATCCAAGAACATATAAATATCTTTTTTTCTGTCTATTTTAAGACCTAGTTTAAATAAGTTTGCAAATCCTTCACTATGATAGTGTATAATCTTATTCTAAAGATATTTCTACACAATAGTACATTAAAAATGATCAATTTCTGTAAATATTTAATCAAACAAATTTCAGCACTGGTTAAGAGTGAAACACGAATAATCTGGACCATGTTTATGAAACATGAAAGAAGGCTTGGTAAAAAGTTCCAAGAACTCCTTGTGGCAGCTTTCTGTATCTTCGTGGCAGCTATTATTTATACAATTGATTTATGGCTTTGACTATTTTTACCAGATAATAAATACCAAACCTTGTCTCCAATCTAACTTTGGGTTGATACAATCAGTGATGTTAAAAAAAACATTCTGGTCTTACTTAATATTTGGTAAATCAAATAATAACAATGACAAACCTATACCCGGCGGCCGCTTGGTCTAACGCGCTACTTTCTCAGTAGACTAGTCTGCCGAAGATTAGGGGAGTCAGGGGGAGGGGTATAAAGGGTTTGATCCGTTCCAGGTCTACCGAGGATGATTTTTCTTAAATTGTTTTCAACTCTCCCTCCAAACTAATTTGGTTACACTTTCAATAAACGTAACCACCTTAATCCCTAAAACCATTAGCATAACTAGTACATAACATAACCCGGACGCTCCAGAAGCCATCACTGGCTATAGATTGGATTCTGACCGGGCCTGAGGTTTCGACGACATATGACTATACACTCTTATGTCCTCTCGCTGATGGAATCCGATTCGCCAACATCAGGTTTTTAAATAACAAATCTCTGAATATAATTATTATTCTTTGCCTATTCAAACAACAGTAACCTTATAATAACAAAAGCAAATTTAATTAAAAAATAATTCTATATTATTTCAGTTAATTTGACACCCATGTGTAAGGCAAAAACAAAAAAAAATTATAATATTCTGCAACTTTCAACTACTGTTATTGTATGTCTCCTAAAAAAAAAGTTACTAAAATCAGAGATGTAGGATTTGGGTAGACAATGTGACCTAAGTCCATCCAAACATTCTACTCGACAGTTAATAAAAATAAATAGCAAGTGTTATATGCTACTATAGGTTTAGAAACACTTCTTCTGAAGAGACAATTTCTTCTCTCTCTCTCTCTCACTTCCTCTATTGAGATCAATCACAGTTTATAGCAAATTAAATTTTTTCTAGATGTTATCACTACCCTTATATTCCTGAACTTCATCCCCTACTTCGGAGTACCGCTATTAACCTCGAGAAGAAGCTAGTTTCCGAGGGTTGATGTCATTTGGTCGTGAGACAAGTGTGAGGGGGATTGGGCAGTTGTTGTTGACCTCGGGGCGAACGAGGATATTCAAAGTCAAATATTTGAGTTATATATTCAAATATAAATCACTTTTTTTTATATACAAAGTCTTATAGTTGGAACTATTTAACATCACCATCATCAACAATAACAACTGTTTCCAGCCTGTTGACAGGTCAGTTTACTAAAATGCCTTCATCTTCCTCTATCCTTCCACCATGCTTCCTCTTTTAATTTATTCTATTCCTCTCCCCACCTGAACACTTTCTGTTATATCCTCCTTCCCTCTTTCTCTTGGCCTCCACTGCAGCCTTTTTCCCACATACTTTAATTCCAACATTTTCTTTGGCTTCCTCTCCTTCATCCTCATTACATGCCCATAACACCTCAGTCTTGCTTCCTCTACTATCTCATGTACTCAAACATCCTCATTACATGCCCATACCATCTCATTCTTGCTTCCTCTACTATCTCATGTACTCCTACATCCTCATTACATGCCCATAACACCTCAGTCTTGCTTCCTCTACTATCTCATGTACTCCAACATCCTCATTACATGCCCATA
>CABFOV010003748.1:38310-56378 GCA_902141375.1 Timema poppense | reverse complement strand
AATAATAATAATAATATTCTTCATATGGTTATGACAATAATAATTGTTGACTATCTTTCAAGAACATATATGAGCATTTTTTTAAATTAAAGAAAAATTTTGTCATTGAAATTTAGAACACCCTTGACAGATTTAAAATACTGTTGAAATCACCATGCAAATAAAATTAAACTCGGTGTTTGCATCGAAGCAATATTTAATTTATTTTGACAAAAAAAATAATTTGATCTGATCTTTTCTCGTGTACCTTACATCTCCCTCCAACCTCCTTTAACATGGTCTTTATCTAACCTTAAATAATGAAAATAAATTTATGGTGCTCGTAAACAAAGTATTTGTTTCAAGAAGATATGAATATGATGGATAGACGAGGCTATATATTAATGTGTTATATACAGTGGCGGCTCGTGTATAGGCACTGCGAAACTGCAGCACCTCCTATTGACACTTTATATTATCGATGACATTTAATATAATAATTCCTTTTTTCTTTATTTATTTATTTATATATTTTTTTAGTACAATATATATATTTATTAAGCTTAATGTCAGTACTTCAGAAGCCATCCCCCAATTTATGAAAAATATAGGTAGAGAGAGCACTGTTGAACTCACAGTGCCGGCTCTGGTGGGATGGTGGAAGGAAGCTTTTTTTTTTTTTTTTACTCGGCGTGTGTTGTGTGTTGAATGTGATAAAGTGCAGCAGGAGAGTGTAGAATTAGATTATTATTCTGCTTCCAGCTATTCTATTCTATTAATTTTTTTCTGTTCTTTTATATAACAGAAAGATTAAACGCACTTGCAGTAATTTCAATGGAGAAAAATCTCCTCAATTATCATCCGGAGAACAAGCATAAATTTATTGAACTTTTTACGAAAAATAAATAAGAAGAGTTTATTTCATTTTTAAATGAATAGATCAAGTTTGAAATGTAACAATTTAAGTTAAAGTAAAAGTAAAAAATTTGGATTTTTTTGTTAAGATTTTATCTAGCTCCTGTATAAATTTTCTTTTTATACATTCCCCCCCCCTCCCCCCCCCGTTTACATAATTTTAAAATAAAGGCTAAACATTTTCTGAAGCAGCACCCCCACTAATTTTAGCTACAAGCTGCCACTGGTTATATACCTTGTACACATCACCAGACATTTCTCTGATAATCTAATCTCTCAGGATACGGTGGGCAGAACACGCAGCGCGAATTGAATAAACAAGAACCTTTTTCAAGGTATTGGCTGGCAAACCCAATGGGAAGAGACCATTGGGAAGACCTGGACGCTGATGGGAGGATAACATTAGATTGGACCTGAAATATATATATAATGTAATGAGATGGACTGGATAGAACTAGCTCAAGACAAGGATAAATGGCCTACTTTTGTAGGGGTGATAATTAACATTGCCTAGTTCCTAATATCATAGAGTAAATAAGTATGAATGTTTACATGTATTTATTTTGTTATGTATGTATACATATTTTAATACAATCATGCAACTACTTACGCTACGTGCACATTTACACAAACAGGATGGTAGTGAATTTAGAATGAATGATAATGGAGAAACAATTTAAGAAAATATATTTTAAGTATATCAGGTCAGTATGTTAACCCAAACTTCCTAAGTATTGGATAACCACTCAAAATTATACAGGCGCATTTTTTGTCGTGCATTTTGGTACTCTAATGTTCATGTTAATGTGCATTTAAACAACAACAAAACTCCACAAATAATGCTTGGACCTGCGTCGAAATGATTCATTACTGTTTAATTGCACCATTCTACACCTCTTACCCCTCTAAATTCCTATTTACACCCTACTATAGTCTGCCTAGTAGAGTACGTACTACAAACATCTGATTAGTGTGCGAGTCACACCACTTGATCAATATTGTTCAAACACATGTGATGAGAGGTAAAAACTCGATTTGAAACAATGATAAGAGACACGCGAACAAGGATTCATGTAAAACCTTTTTTTTTAAGTTTCTTTTGGTGTAATTTTTTTTTCTCTTCCTCCAAAGTCATTAACATTAATTTAAAGCTCATCAACGTTCGCCGTGTACTATAGTGTTGTGCTCGTTGCCATACTCTGTGGAAGTGTGGTTTGTTTTAGCTGATAGTAAAAGTATTTGAAGAAGGGGTTGGGCACCATTCCCTTGGATCAGTAGTTTTCAAACTTTGGAGCGTTTACCCTTCAGTACAAGCGAACATATTTAATTCTTTTATAGTAAGTTAACCGAATTTGATGTGCACCTTGAAGCAACAATTTTTAAAGATTTGAAAAAATTATTATTATTAATTAAAAAGACTTAAAAATGAGGAAAAATTAACTCCGCGAGAAAGCTGACCAAATTGGTACTCTCTTTCACGCTCGTTCATAGAAAACTAGCTTGGAAGACAACGTGGAACCCCAACCTGAACTCTCATAGTAAATTGGATTTCTAACAGATGGTGTAGATAGCATTAGCCTGTTGAAGGGACGAATACAACCTTCGGGTTGTCGACTTAAAAAGGAGAAAAATAAAGATAAAAGAATCATAATTGTGAACAAATTGTAATGGAAGATGATCACATATTTTGGAGACCATGATCCTTTTCCTTACATTGGCTAAGCGATGCTACGGTCGGTTGCATTTTGATACAGTTAGTAGGAATCTTCGATTTGAAAGTTAGTAAACAAACTAATGAGAATTAAAAGGGTATTCTCCCATAAACAATAACAATATTCATGAAACCCACGTGGTCTAATGTTCTACTCTTGCAGTAGACAAGACTGCCTATGATGGGGAAATTGAGGTTCAAATCTCGGTTTGTTGTATGGAGGGTGATTTTGCCAAATGGTTTTCAACTCTCCCTCCACGCAAATGCAGGTACTTCACCTCTAATTATAACCTTCCAAATTCCTAAATCCATTAGTGTAATTAGTATATAGGCGTATAAACCGAACGTGTAGTAATACAAGATTCTAAAAAGAAACATATGAAATAATACTAATAATAAAGTAAAACTGATCAATTTTGACACCCCCCAATTTTTTTTTTGCCAATCTATAAATGATTCTTCCAAGGTAACCAATATAAATTACTGTGTTTTATTTGGGTGGTAAATTTTGAGGCGTTATTACTGTGCGTTCAGAAATCTCACATTAAGTTCGTGAATAATTGTAATAAATATCAAATGGTATGCAATTTATGTCAGATAGGTCACGTCAGATANTGCGTTCAGAAATCTCACATTAAGTTCGTGAATAATTGTAATAAATATCAAATGGTATGCAATTTATGTCAGATAGGTCACGTCAGATAATGGTATGTATCAAACATTTTTTTTTTTTTTTGTGGTAATTCATTCCTTGCAGCACTGCAGATGTTACCCCAAGTAGAAACTTCCTACCACTTTATTCCGCCACCAGTTTTAGACTTAATGTCATACAGGATGTTTGAGAGGAAAACTTATGAAATATTCATGCTCGGGGTTCTGCCGGGAAGCCAATATCGGCACCGCCTTAAAGTGTCATTATACACAGCAACAGTATCAATGAGGTGGTTCAATATCTTGATATGCCATCATAATTTGAATATTGGTGTCACCAAAAACAAGCTAGAATCGGCCTCAATGGAAGCAGAACATACTAAGTGACAGTAATGAGATCTTGTTTCTGTAGTTGATTGAACGTTTTAAAATAAACTTTTACTAAATAATCAAGCTCACTTTTTAATTATTGTATATCACCTCTGACAAGACATCTTGTGAATGTGGGAAATTCCAGGCTTCCACCGTGGTTCGGATTACACGTTAAACTTAGGTCCTCCATTTCATCTCACAATCACCCTACCATTACACATTAGCATAAGTGCGTATAACCCGAACGGGTAGTAATACGAGGTGCTAATAATATTAATAATAATTATTATTATTGTATAATATTATGGTATAGCAAATGTATTCATTCTTCGCACGGGGGATCTATATGTGGGTTTGTTATTTTTAGTATATAAAATAAAACGCAGTAAGTAATAAACAAGCCTGCCTCAATTATCTAACACGATCGTTTAGTGTTGAGCTAGACTGTCAAGGACGGGGAGATCCGAAGCTCGAAACTCGGTAGTATGAACTGGGACTAAATGTTTTTTCCCCACTCTCCCTCCCCATATAAATTCAAAATTTCCAAATCTTGATCTATTATCGTAATTAGTACTCAAGCGTATAACCTGAACAGGTAGTAAGACGCGGTGCTAAATATATATATTTTTTTAGCACCGCGTCTTACCCCGTTCGGGTTATACGCTTTAAGTACTAGTTACGCTATTGGATTAGGAATTGGGAAGGTTGAATTAGAGGAAGTGAACCCGCAATTGCGTGGAATGAGAGTGTAAAACCATACAGGAAAAACTACCCCCAGTTCACCCGACCGAGATTCGAACCTCGATATCCCCGCCCTCAGCAGTCGAGCTCAACACGACAAGCGCGTTAGCCAACGACGCCACAGAGACGGGTCAGTGCTAAATAAATACTTTATTAATTAAGGAATTCAAAGTGTGCCTTCTGAATGGACATATTATATAAAAACGCAAATTACACACAAAGTCGTCACCACACACACTACTACCTCTTTTCTACGACCTAGGATAGATTAAAAGTTATGTGGGTAGAATCTCAGGAACATGCTAAAGGGAAAAACATTGTAAAGATTAGAATAATAATACGAATGGTTTATTCAAAGGTAATAATAACCATAATTAAATGGCCTCAAAGGTCAAACGGAGGCAGTTTGGAAATCCATCAATAATAACTTATTTATTATTTGCGCAGTAAGTATACGAGTATGTTACTAAACCAATAACAGTCAACTGGGTCAGCCTTGAAGAGGCTGTACATCCCCTAATGTTGAATTTATTACAAATTATTAATCATTATATATCGAATAAGACAGTTATGTGATGATTAAAGCGAGCATCAGCTGCGGGCTCACCATATATCGTTCGGTCCACTCGTCAAACTAAGACATGACGTGTGTAGGCCCGACTTGGGGGTTGTTCTAGCCATAAAATACAAATGGCAAATACATGAACATATTTATATTGCAGGGAGTTTATTCTTGTTTTATATGGTTTAATATTGTTCTTGATATAGATCAAAATTACCGTGAGCTACAATAGAGAAAGGGTGACCTGGTGGTCTAGGGGTAAGGTGTCAGACTTCTGTGCTGGTGGCCGGGGTTCAATCCCCGGTCCCGGCACAGATTTATCTGATTACCAAACCCTTCCTTCACCTCTGACAGGACATATTGTGAGTGTGGGGAATGCCAGGCCTCCACCATGGTTCGGATTCCATGTTAAACTGTAGGTCCTCCATTTCATCTCACAACCACACTACCATTACACATTAGCGTAAGTGTGTATTACCCGAACGGGTAGTAAGATGCGATGCTAATAATAATTCAATAGAGAAAGTACCATTGCAAACAGATTATTAGTCTATGAGTGGGTAGTATAAATCCATTAGAGAGTTAATGTTTGAAAGTTTACATGGGGGTGGGTAGTATGTTGTAACCCAATGCTACAAATTACTAGATTATTAAACAGATTCAACACTTTGTCCAACAAACTCCAATTCTTAACCGATAACGTCAAATCTCTCATTTCTGATACAGTTTTTATCCATGCCGGGAATTGAACCTGTATCCCTAAATCATATAGGCCACCGTTATATCTAAATAAAATAGTTATTGCATTTATGTACTTTTTAGTTTATTTTTACCCACTTGTTTGGTCGAAAGCTCTAAAAGAGTCATTCTCGTAATACTCGTAGACTGGACATTCAAATAGACGGGGAGATTGGGGTTTGTATAGAGGCCGGGTGTATAAAGGATGTTTTTTCTTAAATGTTTTTTCCACTCTTTCCTCATGCAAATGCATGTCAACTTCTTAAAATCAATCTTGCTCATAATTAAGAAAATATCATAATCAGTAAATTAAATATTTAATTGGTCACGTGGTCTGAAGTACTACTCTCACAGTATACTAGGCTACCAAAGACGGGGAGATTGAGATTCGAATTTCGGTCAATTGTACTAAGGGTGGGTTTTTTTAAATCCATTTTCTCTCCAAGCAAATGCGGTTACGCTTTCTATAAATCTTGCCTTCTTAATACCTAAAAAAAATTTGAAACCATTAGCGTAATTAGTAGGCCTACATAAGCTTATAACACGATCGGGTAGTAAGAAGCGGTGCTAGAAAAAAATAATAAAATATATATCATTAATGATATTCACCTCTCATTAAAATCTCATAGTCATCACTTTGTAGCATTGATTAGTAATAGCTACCTCCCATGACGACAGAAAAAATCTTAAAATCATAAATAAGCGGCTTTGTATTTTATTTTAAACATCTTATCTTACCACCTGTTCAGGCTATACGCTTATATTATACTAACACAACAACGTGATAGGGATTAGGAAGGCCTAATTAGAGGAAATACTCCCTCGTTTGCGTGTAAGGTCAGTTGAAAGCCATTTAGGAAAAAAAGACAACCTCAGAGCACCCGCCCAGCATCAAACCCCGATCTCCCCGTTTTGGCAGTGTAGTCTACTGTGAGATTAGCGCGTTGGACCACGCGGCAATCTAAGCGGGTGACTTTGGATATTAAATTTACATTTGGGAAAGTTTTACAAATACAGCTTAGCATTTTTTAACCTCCTGTAAATTTGATCAATACTCTTTAATAGCGAGGAAATTTGTTAGTTCGCCTCTATAAAATGTCAACTCAAACACTTAAACAACTTCAGAGCACAATATCCATATGACACGCTTTGACGGACTCATGGTCTCAGACGTCGCCAACGCAATTGAGTGGTTGGAGTATGGTGGGGAAAATTGAGACTCGAATCATGGTTGGGTTAGGTAGGAATGTTTTCCCCCCTCTTTCTACACGAAACATCATTTCCTCTAAATTGTATCTTCTTCATTCCTCCCCTATTAAAATAAATAAGTAGATAGCACGGATGTGTTGTAATACGTGGCACGAAAAAAAAAATTGTATTTCCTTTTGACCCTCCTTGTTGGCGTAGTTAGCTAACGCTCTAGTTTCATGTTTAGCTAGACTGCCGAGGACGGAGAAATTTAGGTTTGAATCTTGCTCGGGTGAACTGGGGATGGTGTTTCCTAAACGTTTTTCAACTCTCCATCCATGCAAATGCGGGTAAACTTCATCTAATCTCATCCTTCCCAATCCCTAATCCATTGGCGTAATTATTACTTAACCGTATAAACTTAACGGGAAATTAGACGCTGTGCAAATATTATCATTTCATTTTATTTTTTTACCATACCTTACTACCTGTTAAAGTTATACACATATATGACAATTACTCATATGGGATAAGAATAAGGAAGGAAGCATTTTTAAGGTAATATAACCCGAATTTGTATGGAAGGAGAGTGGGAAACAATTTAGTAGAAACCATCCTTAGTGGACCTAACCAGGATTCGAACTCTGATCTCCCGTATTACATATATCAGTCTAACACTAAAGAGATGGCTTATACCGTTTTACCACTGAAGCGAGTCAAAAAATGTATGCAAATATCAATATGGATCGTTACGTACTAAAGTCCAACTTTTATATAAAGGTGTTTTTTTTTAGAAAATATAAATTTAATTTCTTACGTTCAACATATATATCTTTTGCTATAGTATTAGTATTATTTATTTGAATGTATTTTACCATACTAACTTACCACCCAATAGGATTAAAGAATAATATACTAATTACAATAATGGGCTTGGGACAAGACAGGTTGAGTTTAGTGAAAATGTACCCAAATTTTCATGAAAGTAGAGAGAAAAACCGTTCAGAAAAATCACCCTCAGTATAGACGACTGGGTTTCGAACTCTGACCTCACCATATCCGGAGTGATACATATACACATGTTATATTAATTATACCTATTTAAATTGACAACTGCAACCATCATGGCCTGAAGTATGAATACTGGTTAGTATTTCCAGTATTTTTTTCTAGCTGCTAGATAAGATTATTCCTATGAACATTTTGAGTGAAGGCTTGTACTTTGAAACAAATCACATGTGATCAAATTCTAGACCATACGATCTAGTGTAATGTGTTTTCCAATATATGTCGTTGGACAAACACACATACTATCACTGCCATCTTGCCAGTCTATCCTTCCAAGGGACGTGTCAATTGAGACATGGACATACGACTAACATTGATAATATTTTTCTAAGCAAATACTTGGAGAGTACTCGTAGCCGGCATTAAAATCTAACACTTGTATACAGTGTGTTTCTAAACTCTTTATACAAAATTAAACTTCAGCATCCATTGACGGAAATAAATAGAAAAAAATCCTAGCCAAAAATTGTACAGAAAAGTCATCTTGCACTTCTAGATGAAAGTAGAAGATAGACATAGTAATGCCGGGAGTATGCAGCTTTAAGTACGTCCGTGTACAAACAGTTGCATAACACAAGGTGGAAAGAAGTGCCAGGCTGTGAGCAACGTGTCCCCAAGGGTGTGAGTTCCCTTCAAATACAAATGTCGGATAAGTCCTTTGTGACCAAGTTGGGGAGTAAGTTTAAAGAACATCTGCTCTGATGTGCCCGCCTGAAGATATGCAACTTGTTGTACACGTACGTACTTACAGCTGCGTATTCCAGGCGTTATTTCATCTAGCTTCAACCTAGATTTAGTAATACAAGATGACTTCTCTGAACTTTTTTTTTTTATTAGGACTTTCTATATATTTCTGCCCACCGATGATGTGGCTTAGATTCGGGCAGAGAGTTTGGAAACGCCCTGTATATTCAGGGCTTGGATAAAATAATATACTAGACTGAAAATTAACAGGTCTTATATATATATATATATATATATAATTTAAGTTTTAAAGCAAACTACAAATTTCAAGCCTAAGTAAGACTTCTTTTGGCATAATTTGGTGGAATCTTTGAACTTTCAAAATAAATCAAAATATAATTTTTCTACTGTATGTAAATGCATACAAGAACATAATTAAGTATGAAGTATAGCTGTATATTGGTTGTTACAAGCACATTATCACCCCAAAGACTTCATAGGTGTTAAAATGAAGGTATAATATGTTTCTTTCGATGTGGTACCCATATATATATATATATATGTTTTTTTTATGTGTTACCCATATATATACATATATGGGTACCACATCGAAAAAAACCCTACTATACCTCAATTTCAACACCTATGAAGTCCTTGGGGTGATAATGTGCTTGTAACATATATATATATATATATATATAATGCTAGTGTGAGAGTATAGAAGAAGTTTAGTTTATAGATAACGTACTCACATTTACATAGAAGGTGAGCTGGAAGCACATAGGACAATAAACCCTTAAGGGTAGTAAGACGCGGTGATACAAAATATGTAATCAAGATAATATTATTTTTTATCAATATTATAACGTCAATAACTATACAACCCACTTCGGTTCCTCGTGGCATAACGCCCTAACCTAATGTTGGGTACACTGAGTCCGGTTTTTCCTAAAGAGTTTTCTAATATACCTTCACGCAAATGCGTGTGCATTTACTCTAAATTAATCCTTCCTAATCCCTAATCCATTAGTACAATTAGTACAAAGGCGTATAACCCGAACGATTAGTAGGACGCATAGCTAAAAATAATAATAATTACACACACACAATGAAATTCTTGTTACTGTAATGTGTTCTGGTATAACCTTTGTGGACCAATGCCTGGGACCATTCTCTCACCAAATCGGGTTAAATTGCCATTTAACACACATACACCTACCTTGTTAAAATAGATTAATGTTTGAGTCATGATTGTAACTGAACATGAGATACTTAGATTAATAGTCAAGAACAATTAAAAACTATATAGAGTACCAAATTTTACCTTAAAGGTTAATAATAAGCTTATGGTCACAAGTGTTAAATCTTATCTTAAGCTACATTAGTAACCAATGTGCGTGCTTTAAGCCCATTCACACATTAAAAAACTAAAAATGGAAATACATGTCAAATTAATTCTTTTAATATAATTTTACTTTATTAAAAATAAATTTCAAATTGAAATGTATAATGTACCTGCTGTATTATATTTTTAGAATAATTTGATATATTAATTTTAATCATTTACAGTTGCTTTCATAGCCTTTTATATGACTTAATTATTAGCATTTTAGGATTTTAAATTATAATATTTTATACTAGCAAGAATTATATAGGCCCCTCCCCCATTATCTCCCACTGCTCATGACCAACTGTGGTATAAGAATTATATAAGGAGCTCTCCCCCCTTATGGTACCCGATTTTATTTTCAAACGTTATCTCTGAAACGCAATTCTAAACAGATTAAAACTATTTTCTTCAATTTTTTTTTAACTAGCCTAATTAAAAATCTATTTAAAAATTTAGAAAGCTGGCTTTGAGATTCATTCGGGCCCCATTCCCTTCCCCTATGTCAAGAATTTCAGATCTCTGCATGCCGTAGATTTGGTTGGTTATCACACACAAACAAACACTTACTTTTATTATTATAGATTATAGAATATGTGGTTTGACAAAAAAGCATTGAATTGTTTTAATAAATTAAAATTTAATAATATACTCTCATCATCAACATAATACCATTAACTGTAATCAAGTGGATAGGATTGTTGTTACAATTATTACTTTCTATCGACATCCAAGAGAGAAAGAAATTTGATCGTCAAATAATTCAAACTAGAGATTAAATAACTAATGTCAACGTTTCATGACTGAAACCTAAAATGTATTTTTAGCGATAACGTATCTCTGTCTGTACTAGAGCCAAAACTATTTTTTACTGAATGGGCTAAAACTTGGGAACTCAGGTGTTCATAAGCTCTCCCCGAAAATTTTTTGTAAATGAATGTCCAACTCTAAATTTAAGGGTAGTTTACCAGATAAAACCGTTAAAAAATTTTTTTTTTCAAAATTTGCTTTATCGATTTTAATTCAATTCTATATCTAGACACTATTTATTATTATAAACAAAATGGCAGCTCTTATTTCCTCATGAAAATGACTTCGAGGATTCCTTACATGGGGGAACATTTCAATTTTCATTACTTCCCCGCAAATATTTGAGACCCGAAATATTTTATCATTGTAAAGTTTTAGTACTATTAAAGATACAAATCCTTTATTTGAAATATATTTTTATAAAAACAATAATGTATTAGCTATAAGAATACATATATATATATATATACACTTTGTAATTCAGGCCTTTGAAAATGAATTCAATGATTCTTATGCTCTTTGGTGGACAAAGATGTTTCTCATTCCTCAATTTTTCTGTAACAGTGTTCCTAGTTCCTAATGACATAGAGTAAGTAACAGTGTATATTATTTCATTTATGATCGTTGGTGTAGTGTTTCTATAACAATGTATATACCTATTAATACTTTCCACAAATCTTACGATTTTTAAGTGATTAATGTATATTTATCTAAAATAATAATAATAATATTTAGCACCGCGTCTTACTACCCGTTCGGGTTATACGCTTTATCTAAAATAAAATGAAGTGTTTGTCTGGGTCTGTCTGTGTGTTTGTTTGTTTGTGTGCGATGCCCAGCCAAATCTACGCCACCCAGAGATATGTAAATGTTTAACATACGTGGACAGAAGTGGGTCCAAATCAACTCGAAGCCGGATTTTTAAATGTTAATAAACGCCTTAATTAGGCTATATTTAACAATTTTTTAAAGAAAATATTTTTAATCTGGTTTAGAATTACGTTTCAGGAATAACTGTGATAAAAATAAGCCACATCCTCCTCGGAAAAAAAAAAGTTTACGAAATCGACAAGGATAAAACAGAGAGAAACAACAAGTTTCAGAGATAACACTTCATTTTGAATCTGTAGATGGGTCACGGACAACGCCGTGTGGGATTGATAGTTTTATAATAAATGTGAGAGAACTTCTGTACGATGCACTGTTCCAATTATTTATTATGTGTAAATAGTCTGTTGGTAATAATTTTCAGCCTATAAGAGTGTACGAACCAATTTATATAGGAATCTTATTAATTGATAGATTTAGAAATTACTAAATTTCCTTTCAAGTATTCATACTAGAAGTCAGTTGATAGATATTAATAGTAACTATAAAATAAATCTGATAAAATAGTAAAATTCTACTAATATTGACCGCAAAAAAATAATGTATGTTTGGATTTTATAGACGGCCTTTCGTTTGAATATTGGACATTATTTAAGTCTCTCACAATACAAAATTACACGAGTAAAACAATAGCAAAGCAAATTTAATTACCTCCAACACAAAAGATGCCTACACACCTTGTATAGTGAAGGTAGAGGGTATGGTGGATATAATTAACCAGCCGGTCCTTTGAATAACGTCACCCGGTATTATTGTATAGGCCTAGTTAGGGGTCAGTCGAATAGGGGTAGGTTAGAGCTTGGCCTAACCAATGATACAACACAGCTCTCTGATCACAAGACCACCACCACCCACACCACCCCCTTCTGATCTAATCACTATCAACGTCATTGTTAAGACGGATCAATAGACAGCCTAATGAATCCGTACGGTTGTAATAGTTGGTGCCCCATTAAACCACCTGTCAACCCCTTGCCCAAGCTCACCCTCAGTTTCCGCACACGTTCTACTACACCCCCTTCCCTTTACCACGACTAAGCTAGACCATTCTAACCCCCCCCTCCCCAACCACCCAACGAAACTACCCTGATTTGGGTACAGCCCGAAAGCTATATGTGCACCCAATTAAAATGGACATCCTATAGCTTGCAAGCAATAAATTACGTGCTTAATTAGCTTCACATATCTCGATCAGAAAGTACTTTTTTATTTTTATGAGTATATAACTGTTTAATGATTTGATGATGAATATATTATATATAGGTTGGTTTAATGGCTTCCGATATATAATTTTGCTGAATAAATTTTGTACAATGAGTTGTAATAATTTAATTAGAGAAGGGATATTTTAAAAATGTCATTACTAAGAGAAATGTATATGAAGATAAATGTTAATAATTTTTTTATCGACAAGTTTAAAAATGTCCCATTAGCGATAAAATTGAATTGGGACAGTGATGAGAAGGCTAGTTCTAGAAAAACCACACTTGAGGACATACTGGTCTAGGCATCAGTCTCGTTTTTCCAGATATAATGGTCAAGAGGTAAAGGTTCTAATATTGGAGGGTTGTACTGAATTAATGTTTCCTTAACTAGCTCTTAGAAAATATGTGTACACATTCTATAAATTATGTATTCCTCCTTCATACCATATAAGTGTAAGTTTGTTGATAGGCTAAATGGCTATTAAGACGTGGAGCATAAGTAAAACGCCAATAGAAAATATTATTTTAGGGCATATCTTATTATATTTTATATTATTTCAACTGGAAACAATTTTAGGTTGTCTTTGATAAACATAGTTAAATATGGTTTAGTGTGAAATTTTTCAAAATAATCAATACAGAAATATTTCTGATCTAATTGATGTATATTTGTACTGTATAATAATAATATTTAGCAACGCGTCTTACTACCCGTTCGGGTTATACGCTTTCAAGTAATAATTACGCTAATGGATTAGTAATTGGGAAGGGTGAATTAGAGGAAGTGAACCCACATTTGCGTCGAGGGAGAGTGGAAAACCATTTAGGAAAAACCACCCCCAGTTCACCCGACGGAGATTCGAACCTCGACCTCCGCGTCCTCAGCGGTCGAGGTCAACACGACAAGTGCGTTAGCCAACTACGCCACCGAGGCGGGTTCGTACATTATAAGAAATATCAAGTAAGACTTTGAGCAAATATCGAGGAACATATATATTGTTAATAACAATTATAAGTATTATTAGTACCACACTAAGATATATATGTGTGTATGTGTGTAAAAATAAATTAAACGCAGTACAAAGGAATTTAGATTTGCCCCATTCGATCACGTGGGTATTGCGATGATTTATTGGGGATAGTGGGTGACAAAAGTGCATATTTACTTCAATTATATTAACAATTTGAGGTCAAGTTTTGTGTGAGATCCAAGTGGAAAGTAAAGTTTCTTTCAATAAAATCTTATATTAAAACTTCTCCCGTTAAATAAAATATATGTTTTTGTTTCAGTGTGAGCGTAGGATATTATAGTGTCCGTATGCATAATACTCGCTTTGCACGTCATTTTCTTTGCCAGTGGATGTAAACTAATGTAATTCCAGAGCAGTTTATTGATAGGTCTTACCGTTTAGCCACAAGAGACCTCCAAACAAAGGTCCACACCGACTTTAAAGTTGCTCTGATATTTTGATTTTTTTTATGGATTATTTATTTGTAATTTTCCCGTCGTCTACAGGCTAGAAGTTATAGGTTTGCCAAATTTAAAGCTTCTAGCTCATCTGGAAGTGGGTAAACATTAATGTCAGTGGGTGTGTCAGCCATGTGGCTTTATAGTAGTAAACCGAGCTGATCCTTTAATGTAAAGTATTCGTGTGATTAGGATGGTCCTGCTCGTGAGCGGTTCATATCGATCCACCAAGTGTCGATTTTTGCAACGAATGCAAAAGGGATTCTTCATTATAGTTAGGAGATCGTCTATAACAGTCCGCTTACTAGAACTTGCACTCGCGAGCGTGTACAACAGGACAGAAAAATCAGGTTTACATTTAACAGAATATTGTAGAAATAATAGTATTCTATGGGATCCTTATAATATTAATAATTTTTAAAATAATAGGAAAGAAGATGCGTGAATGGAAACTACCACTTAACCAGGGAAAACAAGACGATTGAAGAAAAAAATTTGTTTGATTGAATGTCATAGAAGAAAGAGATCAAAAGAGAAAAATATATATATTCAAGAGGAAATGTTAAATTTAATTATGATCTACACATTTATTTAAAATAATATGTTAACTCAAAGGAACAGGTTTGGGTTATTGATAAACAATGATAATAATGTTTATCTCTAATATAGATATCAATCCTTAAATAAAGGCAGATAAAAATCTGGAATTAGGTGAATATGAACTAATATATATTTAAATACGTATTTTCAAACATAGGTCAAATCAGTAGTACCGAATTTAGAGAGTAATTTTAAAATTTCAGAAAATATTATATCATTTACCAGCATAAAACTGGTATGAATATCACTTTTACTAAAACAAATCTACTGCTAAGTTTTAAAAAAAAAGTCAGAGCTGTACTAATAAACAGTGACATAAATTTATATTTAAAGCAATGGTGGGTGATAAAGTAATATTTGCTCTTTGCAGAAATTTAAAATATTTGTTATATTCTCATGGGCACATCAGTATAATATCATACCCAATTGTTAGCATATGAAGCGTTCTAGTCCTATCTTACTCAGCCAATTCTCAAAGTCTGTGGTGAGGACATCGTGGTAAAATTTTGTACTGCCTATAATGTGCTGAAACTTTAACACTCTCAGGAGTTCCAAACCAGACAACTGTTTTTAAAATCCATTGCACCACCATTGTCAAGACTTTCGTGGTTTTATAAGTAGCTATGAGATGATTATCTTAACACCACTGGGCAGAATCAAAGCTATGGCTTCCTCGCTATAATACAAATCCTATATGTAGTGATTCATCGGAAATAATGAACAGAAATGATATCACTTCTTTGTTTGCTCGTGTCGTTCTCAACTCGCAGATGGTTCAGAGAATGTTAATTACATGCTCGATACATTCACATACTGGCTGCATAAACCTAGAATCATATTATATGCTACATTACAGGCTCGGGTCAACTAATATATACATAGCCTAAATATGCCCACGTCAAATACATTTAATCTTCTGAAGATAATGTATTAATTACCCAGTCCAAAACATTAATACATTTTTAAATTATATTTAATACACTAAAGTATATTTTAAAAATTGTCTAATATCATCAATGTTTATATAAATTACATGCAAGTGAATATTAAATCATATCAATAAATGTTTTTATATAAAAGTGTGTCATAATATTAGCTGAGTTTATAATAACTATATTAAACAATAAAATAATAGGTCTATATGTCTAAATAATGAAAATAAAATCTACATTGTCTCCGTTTTACTAAATAGATAATAGCTACAATTATATTAAATTCTGGATTGACCTTTAGCATTTGCTAACATTAACGATCAGGAGTTTATTTAAATTTACTTCACATTTTGATCTCATTTTTCTTCGATATAGACGACAAATTACATTAAGTGGCTCTCACCATATCGACCACCTGTTGAAAAGTTTAATTAGTAAATAATTTAATAGAAATGTAAGAGAGATAAAATTAGATAAATATTGGTTGTAAAATTATAACTATTTTTTTATATTGATTATTCTTAAACAAAAAAATGTATTGTTCAGTATCTCAAATTTATCATTCCTTATTCCTATCAAAGATATGATATAAATATGTAAATAGTCAAACTTATATTTATTTGATGATACAATAACAAACCACAAGGCCATAAACTTTCATGGAAGAAGAAGAAATAATGAAATCATAAAAACCCTTATAAATTATTGAATTACAATTATAACTAGATCTGGACACGCTTCAGTGGCCGAATATTCTAAGGTGTCGCTCTCATGTTATACTGCCCTGTTTATGACGGAGATATCGGGGTTCTAACCCCGGTTCGATCTACTAAGTGTGGTTTCTTTTAAATGGTTTCCCACACTCCTGCCAAGAAAATGAGGGCAGAGGGGGGGGGGGGCGAAGGAGATTACCTCTGAAATACTTTCTTCCTCACACCTACTCCTTAGATTGAGTAATTAATATACATGCATATTACCTGCACAGGCAGTAAGATGCAGTGATGGAGATAATATATACTAGACCCAAATTCAAATGAAACGAAATGAACTTAGCATTCTAACTGATAAGTAAATATAACTATATGTATGTAGTCGGTGACCTGGTGGTCTAGGGGTAAGGTGTCAGACTTATGTGCTGGCGGCCGGGGTTCAATCCTCGGTCCCGACACAGATTTATCTGATTACCAAACCCTTCCTTCACCTCTGACAAGATATCTTGTGAATGTGGGGAATGCCAGGCCTCCTCCGTGGTTCGGATTCCACGTTAAACTGTAGGTCCTACATTTCATCTCACAATCACCCTACCATTACACATTAGCGTAAGTGCGTATAACCCGAACGGGTAGTAAGACGCAGTGATAATAATAATAATAATATATAAATAACTACAATATAATATTTTTCAAGCTTAAAATAACTAAAAGAAAATATTCAAACCTCGATTTGGCGTCGAGAATATTTCATATATTCGATTCGAGTTCGCCTCGAATTGAAAAATTGGACTTGGCACACTCCTAGTGTGTAGTGTTAAGTTGGGATTCACACACATAGGACTGTACTCAGACTTTTTATGATGATGACGTGGGTGTGGACCTGTGCATACCTTTCTGCGTACTTGGTATCACACAGCTATGACGATATGATTTTATGTATTTCTAACTGTAGGATTACTTATTGGTTATTTGTTGAAGTTAGTAGAAAATTAATGTTGTACACAATTTATTTTGTTAATTGTAAATTTGATATTAAAATGATAGTTTTTTGTTTATTTACGAACTGACATGGAGAGCCTGAGCTAGTGCTGTTAAAGACTGAGATTTTACTTTTTATTACTATTTTTATATTATATCACTATGTCCTGTGTAGATTTATACACACAAGTTGCTTATATATGACCTAACCCTTGCTTCTTGGACCCTTTGTCACCAGTGTTAAAACTAACTCATAGGAGGACTCCTGGCAACCTGATGTTGCGAGGGCGAGCTTCCCATTGGGTAGAGGCAGCCAGCATATCACCTAACTTTGAAATAGAATGAAGGGCTTTTTTTAAGAGAAAACTTTAAAACGTATTATATTTAAATTACTTCTGAAAACACGTGATTCTCCATGGATGAAGTATTAAAAGGAAACTTTACATACAGTTCTTTAAAGAAAAATTACACTCCATCC
>CABFOV010003748.1:13864-37503 GCA_902141375.1 Timema poppense | reverse complement strand
GAGCATAGAGGCATTAAATGAAAAAATAATTCAAATGAAGGAATAAAGTTGTCATTAATTTTCAGGACACTCTTTGACAGATATTCATGAATTTTTGTGTGCACCATGTGTAGAAAATTAAATTTTATATTTATACTGGAAAAATACTTAATTTATTTTGGTCAAAAATAGTTTATGATATATAAACTGAAAAAACACACTGAATTTTTCTCACGTACCCTATATACCCATACTAAAGTAGGGTGCCAGAATAGGTTGGAAAACACACATGGCTCTCCTGGTACGTGATGTTTAAGAAAACTTAACATATCACAACAAAGAGAAGCTATTAAACAATAACAAGGAAAACATAACATACCTTGATAGTTTTGGGGTAGACTGTTCACCACAAAACTTGATGTTCATTCGTTCAATTCCAGACAGGGTCAGTGGATCTTTATTGAACGATAAAAATCCGTAGCACAACTTCCTTCGGAGGGGAGGTAAAACCATTGGTCTCGTTTAGATTGTGGTATTAAAAATAAACCTGAAAGGTATATTAAAATATATTTCTGTCCAAATTGGTATGATCTATCATTCTCGCTCATAGAAATTTTCTTTTGATGATGTTATCAGTCAGTTCAGAAAGTTCATGTTAAATAACTCAAATAAAATAATTACGTAATATAATGATTTGAAAAAAACATACTATAAAATTAAATAAATACAAAATTTAGTTAGAAATGATTAAAGCTGAATATTAGAGTAAATTCTTGAGAAAATTATTACTAAAAACCATCCATCCGGAATTTGAACCTTGATCTTACGATCACTAATAAATCCTGTAAAACGTGTGAGTCGTGCCTTACACTGCGTTACCACCAATGCGTATCTCAATTATATTAAATACTCTTCTGTTTTTTCTTCACTAATGTTTGACGTGCCCCCCTCACCCCCCCTACCTTCAACCAAAACTTTCCCCGCTCCAACTTTCTTTGCTTTGAAAATCCGACCATAGATAAAAAAAAAAAGAATCGCGTGTTCCGTTTAAAAGCTCACAAATTATGCGTGAGCGTCTGTCGTACATCAGAAGGACGTCCACACTTTCTGTGACGTGGCACTATCGGCGCCATCTTGAATTACGGGCGAGGCTATTGAAAGCCACTCTGTGTGGCGTCTATCTAGTCTCCGGAACTGAATAATGATGCGGTACTTAATAATCAGTACAGTCTTTCCCACAAAAAAAAAACAACTAAATTATGGATTAAATAGTATAGCTATTTTTTTTTAGTTACGGTTATATTCCTTAAATTACTTAGTGGTTGGAACATTATTATTATTAACACCGCGTCTTACTACCCGTTCGGGTTATACGCACTTACGCTAATGTGTGATGGTAGGGTGATTGTGAGATGAAATGGAGGACCTACAGTTTAACGTGGAATCCGAACCACGGTGGAGACCTGGCATTCCTCCCATTCACAAGATGTCTTGTCAGAGGTGAAGTAAGGGTTTGGTAATCAGATAAATCTTTGCCGGGACCAAGGATTGAACCCTGGCCGCCAGCATAAAAGTCTTAACACCTTACCCCTAGACCACCAGGTCACCCGGTTGGAACATTGACGTATCAAACCGAAGGAACCGGTATCGACTATCGTGCCCGGGTGTAATTTTAAAATTTAGAGAATAAAATCTATCATTCTTAGATAAAATGTTACAACATTGGTTATTCTCTCCTTTTTTATATTTCGTATAGAAATTAACTACACCCCAAAAATGTGATGGTTCAGTTCGTGAAATGGGAAAATTTCCGTTCATTCCGTGACCTGGTTTGTTTATTTCATGCGCCTAAAAAAATAGTATGTTTTATGAATTTGCTAGCTCTTGTGTTGTCTAGTTTATGGATTAGCTAGTTTTTGACCGTTCCGTGAACTAGAAAAGGGAAGGACAGGTTTGGTCTTTAGGTTAATTTAACTTCCATCGTATTAAAATTAAAGATTACGTTTAGTTAGGCCTGTTTAGATTTTAATTCTTAGCAATTTAGTCTTAAAACGAATTTCAACTACGCTTTTAGTGGATAAAATAATAATTTATAGTTCATGAACTGGGCAGGAGTTCATTAAATTTTTGCACTGTTCTTGAAATTAACAATAGAAGAGACCAGTTCACGAGTGTACAGAAATTATCCCTTTCATGGAGTTTGAAATCTCACTAAATGGGTGTAATATATATGTTTGGAGCACACCCCAAATGTGGTCAATGGGTGGATTTTTTTTTCCTTATTCCTAGGAGTGGACGTTTTATAATGAACAAAGCCCGAAATTATATTCAATTTTGGCTATGGCCGTCTCAAAAAAGCTAAAACTAGGATTGTGCAGTTAATAAACACCCAAAGTTTGAAATAAACTTTAAGTTTGTTTCTTGACCAGACTTGGCAGGTGGAGCTCAACAAATTTTGAGCAACCAAATGAATTCAAGAGGGCAAGGGAATCTCATTAATAGGCAAACAGTAACGGTAAGGGATTACAAATGTATTTTAAATTATCAAGACCACAGGGCTCGATTTGTTTTATGAAGTCTAAGCTAACACAACCTAACCTAACCTAACCCAATTTAAACTAACGACTGTATTTTAATCTTTGATCGTTTAATAATAATTGCACAATCCTAGGTTTGGTTGTTTGAAGACGGACAAAGCCCAAAATTTAATAAATAATAATAATAACTAGCACCGCTTCTTACTACCCTTTCGGGTTTTATGCTAAATTTAATAAAACTTTGGGCTTTGGTCATTATAAATCGTGCAATCCTAAGATTGACCAAAAATATGCCTATTGGCCGTTTTCGGCCATTGCGTCATGTATGATTTTTATATTTTGAAATAGTTTGGTATCTATATTATTCTGATTGTTGACATTTGATCTGACCCCTGACCCCAAAAAAATCTGTTTTACATTATTCCAGCTGTCCCCACGTTTTTTGTTCGTTTGTTCCTCAAGCTAGAGACGAAACGATTTAATGGATTTGGTTCAAATATTGTATTTATATGCTATATTGTTTATATGTATATATATGCTAAATTGTTTATATGTATATATATGCTAAATTGTTTATATGTATATATATCTTTGCCCTACAATTAAAGGTGTGTTGCTGATGACTGATATGTTTTTTTTTGTAAACGACCTTAAAGATTTTATTTAAAATTAAATTCTGTATGTAATGAGATTTTTTTTCGCGGAAAAATTATGATCTAACTTTATCGATTTTTAAAATTAAAATAAACAATATATGTAAAAATTACTAATAACATAATGGCTTGATTGTGGTATATTAATATTAGTAAATATTTACGCGAAACAATTTAATAATTTTTAATATCTTCCATCATAGCAAGTATATTTTTCATTTCAGGTTATTGTAAATTAAAAAGTGCCATATAATTTTTCGTAAATGATGATTTGAAGCCTTAAATTAAATTTAAAATTTTCTTTATCTTACTATAGTAAAAATAATAGTTTCGATATCAAATGGTTTTATATGAATTAAAATAGATTATTTTATCAAATAGTATGATAATAATTTGCTATGCTCTGCACCAAATTCAAACGAGATTAAATCTTATCTCTCGGTTTGATATAATTATGTTTTTGGTTCACACATTTTGATAGCCAAATACAAATTTTATCTTCTGCCATTAAAAATAAATTGATACTTATTCTATAATTAATCTAGAATTTTAAAGATTGAGATTCAAAGGTTAGTTTTTTTCCATCTTACAATGAACTCTTTAGCAATACACACATCAAACTTCTATAAATAGTTTTGTTAATAATAATCTCACATGATATTCTTCATCATTATGTAAAAATATATAGTATATACTAATATAAATAATACCCTTACACTAAAATATGGTATAAATTACTAATATTTACCAGTATTAATTAATCAATTGATTAGATGAACTCAATCACATGTCAATTCTAGATGTGATAAATTATTAGCTTAATAAACCAAATGCCCTGAGCCAATTGTTGCCAATTGTTATTTTTTAATTCTATTTTAAGAAAACATTGAGTTTAATAATATTACAAAAACTCACAGGAATATATAGTATTATATTCAAAAAGAAATAGAACATATAATATATAAGTGTATATAATAGGGCCTATATAAACTTGTACATTATATGTTCTATTATATTGTAAATATTATATCTATCTATATATCTCTATTAAATATCATACTTTAAATCGACATAATCATTGCTTTGGATAGTCCTTCGTGATCAGCTCAGATATACCAACGATTAAAATTAATATAAATATTTTAATATGAAATGGGGTTGTAAGTGCCACGTACAAGTACTTTATTACTAAAATTATAATAATAATAATTAGGTGTTTTGTCTTACGACAGGTTTATTCCTCTTGTCAGTGACCTTAGACCACTAATACGTCCTATTCTTTGCCTCCTTCTTCATCAGCAAGAATTTTCTTATTCCCTTCAAGTCATCCAATATTTGGGTCTTCTTTATTTATAAGCAAGTTTTTCTCTGAACCCTGCCTTCTATGACGTCATGTAGAAGATAGTTCCTACTAAGGATGTGTACGGTCCAGTTTGCTTTGTACCGAAGAATAACATTCCAAATTTTTCTCTTCTCACCCACGATTCTTAGCACTTTTCATTTGTCATCCTTTCTGTTCACCTGATTTTCTCAAGTCTTCTCCAGCACCACATTTCAAAGCTCTAAAAGTATTTATTTTCCATATTCCTGAGCGTTCAAGATTCTGCTACATTTAGTGCGAGGCTCTAAATGTAGTATATATTTTATAAACATAATTCAATCCTTCTATCATTATATATATATATAGATATTATGGTGCAATTGTTAAACTTAAAGGAGTGATACATCAACTATAACAATAAACACATTATTTAGTCTTGAAATAAATATTGGTGGATCATTCAGTCAATCAGACAATTTTTAGAAGATGATTTTACGCTTCAAGATGTTTTAAAATATGAATATTGAATTATTTTTTTAAATATATAAAATGTCAAAATATATTTAAAAAATGTTTAGTACTTACAAATAGCAGAATAATTAGGTAGAAATGAAAACTTATCTTGAGAAATAAATTTATTTGACACTTTAATTTCAATTGGATATACTTATGTATATAATATATCATTATATATTATAAGTTCAAAGATATAATGTTTATCAGCCAAAATTTAGTCATTTTATTAATATAATAAATAACACAATTTTGGCTGATTGACATTACATTTTAAAATAGAGTATGTATAAAATAATACACTAATATATCATTAAAATTGAAGGTATCAGAAAAATGGATTGGATATATATATATATATATATATTATATATGCGTGTTTGGGCTACTTCATTCATAGACCAGTTTATGGACAGATCAGCCAGTACTAATGTAACATTGACCAGGGGAAGCCCGAATGTACTAATCGTACACCCTTTCCGTGGAGGCTCTTTCCGTGTCTGAATGAGATGAGGGTGATAGTGACTATGAGAGTGTGGAAACACTTAAACCTATCTTGATCCTAATTAACTAAACGTCGGTGACTGTTGGGGGTGGATCCTCTTTCGTGAAAATTACCCATTCTACCATCCCGGAATTGAACCAAAGAACTCTACGATCGTTGCCATGTGCACTGACCACAATACCACCTAGTAGAAAAACTGAGTCGCTAATAATACCACTATGTGGGCACGTGGTATAATAGGGTTTAGCGGTGATAAGAAGTTCGCTGTTTGGATCCCTGTGTGTGGCGAAAGAGTTTTTTTTCTAAAATGATTTTTTACTCTCAACGAAAAATGTGGCTAAGTAAATTTTCAAATTCCAACTTCCTCCTCCTATCAAATTAGTATGATTAAAAGTGGATATACTGAAGATGGAATAATACAAAAATTTATAAATTTATGTTTTCAAATCGTTAACAATTTTTATTTTCTCATTTAAATGAATTATTGTAATAGTAAACATGTTATATCTCAACGTTTAATGAATGAATACGTTTTATTTGCCAACGAACATTAAAAGATGGATAATTCAATTTTATCTTTCTGTTAGTATCTGAGTTTAAAGCTAAATTTGTTTAATGTAATTAATTCAAATCATATATCTGTATTTTATACTGGTCATATTCCAAGAACAAATATATTTTATTCCAACCCCAAAATAAAGAGTGATTTTTTAAAATTTGAAATTTAAAAAAATAGCATTAATGATGTTGTCAAAATAAATTTATATGGGGTATTAAACACAATATCATTTTATAATAGTTTTCCCAGAGAAAAAAAAAGTATTTTTGGTAAAACAGCTTGCTGTATTCTTGAAAAAAGTTATAAAAAAAGTTATAAAATTAAAAAGTTATAAGATTTTAAAAATCATATCCAAAACATATTTATATTAATATAAGAAGAATATACTATTTTTCAGGAAAATATATCAAATTTATTAGTATACCGAAAAACCATTTTTGATTTTTTTTAAAACTGCAATTAATTACATTGTGACAAAATATATTATTGTAGAATATAATTATTATACAAACTTTAATATAAAATTAACCAAACAAACATGGTTAGAACCTTCAATTAATGTTGTAATTTACAAGTGCTCAATTTTGTTTTGAGAGTGATTGTACAGTTCATTTGAAGCACGTAAGGTGAAGTGACCCGGAGTATTAGGAACATTCTATGCACGACATCCTGAGACATTCTGGGAGATACCACCGAGGACTCCAGCAATAACTTCCTTTCCGTATTCTACCTCGAACGGGCTAGAACGATCTTTAGATTCAACTTAAAAAGAACCATTTTCCCGGCCCGGTTCTTAGGCAATTTAAGGTCAGGAATCAGCTACACTTAGAGTAACAGAGAAACGGAAAGTTTGTTTACTTGGATTGTTTAGAAGTTTAAAATAAAATAGGTGGATTAACATATATTAATTTTCCGTAGCTAAAAATATGGCCAGTTTTGGAAAGAAAGCTTGTACAGTTTACTTTTAGCACTGCGTCTTACTACCCGTTCAGTTTATACACCTATGTATAAATTACACTAATTGTTTTAAGGATTTGGAATGTCATATTTATAATACGTGTATCGACCCGTCTCGGTGACGCAATTGGCTAACGCGCTAGTCGTGTTGAGCTCGACTGCTGAGGACGGGGAGATCGAGGTTCGAATCTCAGTCGGGTGAACTGGGGGGGGGGTTTCCTAAATGGTTTTCCACTCTCCCTCCACGCAAATGCGGGTTCACTTCCTCTAATTCAACCTTCCAATTTCCTAATCCATTAGCGTAAATAGTACTTAAAAGCGTAAAACCCGAACGGGTAGTAAGACGCGGTGCTAAATATAATATAAAAATACGTGTATCCTTATTTTCGTGTAAGACGTGTAAAATACCATTTTGCAAATTCCACTTTTAGTAGACTTGACCGAGATACGAACCTAGATTTCTCAGTCATTAGTAGTTTTAAGTTCAATACGAGAGTAGCTTCTTAGACCATGCAACCACCGAATCGAGTGCTTGTACAGTTAATTGTACAGAAATAACAAAGATTGTAAGATGGAAAAAATGTTATGCTACGGATTAAGTCATGACAAGTATATTTTTAGATTGGAAAATTAGACTAGAACATGGAAATCAAACCGTGGATCAGTGGAGTAGTGTACTAAAAGACAAAATTAGTGATAGCTCAGTGGTAGAAAATTGTTACGATGAACCAAGTATTCAGAGATCATTTCCCATGTCCAGGTATCATTTTTCTAAGTGAATAAATATTGAGATTAATAATAATATATTATATTCCTTTGAAATAATTATAAGATTAATAAACCATTAATAATCCTTTACACCTTATAATGTATAGTATAATATTTAGTATCTAAAATAGGATCATTGTTTCTTTTTTAATCGTAGAGGACAAATAATATTCTTTCCCTTTTAATTTTTTATTCTTCATTCCTCTATCTTATTTCATGGATAAAAAAGTGTACTATTCCGAAAATTTCTGAAGGAATTTCCTTAAAAACCTATCTAATTGATATTTTTAGCAACACTTGTTAGCAATTACTCGACTATAATAGGGATGAGGACGGTTTAATTTACATTAAGTTTACCTAAATTTTCTTCGAGAGTGTAAACAAAATTAGGGGAAAAAACATCCTTGGTAGACACGATGGAGATTCGAACTCCAATCTCCCCATCATCGGCAGTCCAGTTAATTGAAAGAGAAACCCCTTAGTGCTTAGACCATTCAACTGCAGATTTTTATAATTACTATAAAAGTTAATATTATATAATTATATAAAACATAATCGTTCTTCTCAGGTCCTCCACATGTATAGACTTAAGTGGTAGAGGTTATAAAGGTAGCGTTCAAGAACAATGCACCGCCATTTGTTTAGAGTAAAATTAGGAAACAATTTGCCAAATACTCTTCTAGTTTGGGAGTCAAACCTTGGCCTCACTGTTATCCTTTAAATAGACCCTACCTCACCCTGCCATTACACATTAGCGTAAGTGTGTATAACCCGAACGGGTAGTAAGACGCGGTACTAATAATAATAATAATAATTATTTATTTATTTAACATAATTTATTTTTTATGCATTGAAAAATCACACCTGGCTTAGGGTGACCGAGATCATCCAATGATCTATCCAGGGATCGTCCAAATCTCAAGGTCATTCAATCTTCACCCATATATTAGGGCAGAGTTTGTGATGGACGTGTAAATATTATCGAGTACTAATCTAATTTTTATGGATATGTTAAATATTTGATTTATTTATATGTTAAAATCATTTAAATTGATTTGTAAATCCTTGGAAATAAAAATGATTATAAGTATATACTTAAAATTATTTAAATGTCTATAAAGAGATGGTGTTTATAATTATTTTAAAAATTCATTTGATTTGCAAGTTCTTCATTCTGTAACATCACTATTTATAGTTTCGTGTTAGATAACCATTGATGGGCTATTCATATTGTAACAATTCTCGATGACAATGTCAATATTAAGTCCAACTAACGCTTCATACCCCACGTTAAAAAGTATTTTATTACACAAGAGTAAATACAAAATGTAGCATTTCAATTCCACCGTAGTTCGGCGTAATGCGAGTTGTAAAATATCTACGATACAATAAATAATATATCAACCGTAAACATGTGCGTGGAATTTCAACGTTAATGAATAGCACGCCTCTGTGGTTATATTTTTCTGCTAAGAGATTAAAAAATGTAGATGTGTTCAGTGATGTTAGAAAACCCAAATATAAAACCTATCCTATATTAAATACGCACTAATACATTCCTATTAAATTTACACAAAATTACATGTTTGCTAATTATGTTAAATAGCTTTATTCTTTATATAATTTTAAAAAAATAACTGAAATTAAATTGTTGAATTACAGTGAATTTAAATATAGAATAAATATTTACATAGTTTTATTTTGCTACTCCCACAAATTATATGAAAAGGTTTATTCCTTTTAATTCGCTTTCAAAATAATGACGGCTTTAAATAAATGGTACGACATAATTGCACAAATATTCTAGTAATGGATATTAGAGATTATAGTTTTTTTTCTGAAAAAGGTTTTTAGTAAATTTCCTTCTTAGTAAGTTTACCTCTTTGAAACTGACGCGTCATCTTGTTTATCACATTTATTAATATTTATATATAAATCTTAATCCCAATTTTTCAAGCATTTTTAACATATCTCCAATTTTAAAAACCGAGTTATATTTTAACCATAATAACATTATTTTTAAATTTTAAAAAATAGGAAAGATATTTTTATTTATCAAACAAACGATTCCAAGATATTCACTTAGGCCAATTTCGGAAAAATTCATTTTTTTTATAAACTGTTATAACTTCACTACCCTCAAATATATTTTCTTAGAAAAAACAAAGATACATTATAATCTTTTTGTAAAATAGTCTTTCAATACTAATTTTGAACAAAATCGTTAAAGAAATTTAAAAAAATCAAACTTTACAAATATCAGATTTTGGTTAAGTCCTATAAACTTTTTTTTTAAGGAAAATCAATTTAAATAATTAGATTAATTAAAAACTTCCTTGTTACACATTTTGAACCAAATATAAAATTGTATTTTTATTAAAATATGTATTTATCTTACCTAAAGAGAATCTTCTCATTTTCTTAAGCTTAACAAGACATTGTGCTTTTATCCGTGTGTCAAATAGTATTGTGGTTAGGTGTAATGAGTTTGATTTTTATATCCCCTGGATTGGTACGCTCTTTGGTGAACCGAGATGCTAAATTTTCCTCGATACGTTTCTGTAACAATGTGGTACAATTTAGTTTGACATACGATTAGTTTTGAATACATTATTTTCATTTGTCAGCAAAAGAGTAAAATTCTAGACGTGTTACCATACCATTTTATTTTATTTAAATTTAATAAATTTAAATTGAATATTCAAATAGAATGTCGATAGTACTATTACCAACGATCGCCAGGGAGCCACCGAGTGTATTTTGATTCCCTGCTTCACAAGTTGCAGAATCTACGTCTACGTGATATATGAGACCAGAGGGAAAGTGGTTTTTTTTAAGAGCCACACGGAACATTTCAAGGGGCAGGGGGGAGGTGAAAGTAAAGCAAGGGGGAGAAGGAGAGTCAAGTTTTGTGGTGAACCCTCTGGTTTCTGCATCATTAAATTTACACCCAAAAGATTCAAAAACTCCCCCTCTTACCACAGGAAACCATGTTATGGTAGCAAAACTCCATTCGGCCAAGAAAAGTCGTAGGGCAGACCTTAGACGGTTCAAAGGTCTCAAAGGGAAAGCCTTTTTGGGAAAGGGGAGAAATCACGAAATAAAGTATGGTAGGGGTAGAACTTTCTTTAAAGGGAGATATCGTAGGGAGTTTGACTTTTACAGTAAGGGGCAAATCGACTATTTTGAAAGTAGATATATTTTTGATTTTGATGTAACATATTATTTCAAACATTATTGTATAGGGAAAAATTGTTTATCTGAAACAAAAAAATAAAATAAAGGAATTTTTTGAAATTATGTTTCTTTTGGTATTTTCATCAAATTATTTTGTGTCTCATTTCTTTAGACTACTTACACACTAATATACACTGAAAGTAGGTGGCATTAGTCACGAGGCCTCTAAGATGGAGTTATCTTTTTTTTTTATCTTCTTAGTAAATTAAATAATATTTAATATATTATTTATTTTACAAGATGATAAACTTTTTTAACTATGGTGAAAAATTGGGTAATCTCCTTTAGAAATCTTTATTTAACCTTTATAGTTTCAATTCGAATATTAAAAAACTAACTTAGCTAATAGAGAATGTTTTACTATATTATTATGAATATTTAGTGTGTGATTTAAATGTACACTCTCGTTATTAACTTACTTATGTGAGAAACTTTTAAATCTAAAAATAAGCAGATACTTTAATTTAATATGAATTTTTAATTTTAACGTTCTCGATAAACAATAAACTTGTAAAATGATAAGAGTAATCAAGGTTATGTTTATATATAAAAAAAATTACACCAAACACAGGGTTCTAAGACATGAGCCATGACTAAAGGCTTAGTTGGAAATCTACCACTGAACTATCATATTTCTAAAAAAAAGTCTATGAATGAAATATGACCTCAGGAAAGGGATAAAACTGAATAATTCAGTGGTGGATAATTTGTGTACAGAGCTTAAACTCTTAGGATAATTTCCTACATAATTTATGATTTAAATTTGTTTTTTCATCGTTAACGACTTCTCGCTTTACGCATATTACTACTATTTGTTTAGGATATTTACATATTTACAATATTAGGCCTGGGTATGAACAAGTTAGGGTTTTAAAGGAAAATGTACCTTAACTAGAGTTTAAAACCATTTAAGATAATAACTACCTTAATAAACCCTCTAAACAAAATTCAAACCATAACCTACCGTCATAAGAATCCAATGCATAGCTAGAGTAACTCTTGTGACAATTTTAAAACCAAAGCAGATGAAAAACTATAAATGATTTGACACTTATGATTATGACGTACAATCGTGCATAGCATATTAGTTTGTGTCTAAGTCTATATCCCATATAAGGGAAGCTGAATATTATTTATATTATTACTAAAAATTATTAATATACACAACAAAAGACTTGTAAGGAACGATGCAGATTCTTAACTGACATAAAACTTGTCAAATGGAAATGTGTTTTTTTTCCCCTTTTGCCTCTTCATGAATGACGTCACTAAGAACAGTTATAGAAGCAGAACGCGAGTATCCAATTGATTCAACAAGTCGTCACCAAAGTGAAACACGTCTTGTCTAATTAGAGATAAAGTGTCTGGCGATAATTAAACATTAATGTCAATTATACGACAAAATTTGCCAAGGCTTGTATGCGTGGCGTGCTTCAAGTATCTTTCTAATTAGTTGATCTATGAAGGATGAGTGGGATGACAAAATTAAAGATAAAGAAGCATGTGAGAGAGAGAGAGAGAGAGAAATAAGATAGAGATATAATTTGAGATAAGGTGGAAGAAATAAACAAAGAGAGGGCCGAAGAAGAATTTTGCAATTGAAGATTCACAAAGTTATTTTGATGGCTTACATTTAGTTATTATAAAAGGTATCTTTTTTTTTTTTTCAAGTCCAAATAATTCTAATTTTTGGGGGACTTTTTCACAAAGATGTATATGACGTAGACTTAAAAAATTAAAGGTAAAATTAATTAATTTTTATCAAACCTTATAGCATACCTTGAACTAATTGACGTTTCTTCATTTCAAATTTAATAATTTTAATATTTAATTAGCAGTGATAATTTTTATGACAATATTAATTATATTATTTTAATATAAATATTATTGATGTAGACTATAGATTTTATAAAATTAACTATTTAATTGACTATGAATTACTCTTATGATTTATTGAATTTGTAATAATTTGTTTCTTATCTTGATTATTTTTACAACTATATAGAAATATTCACCCATCTAATTATGTGCATAAATAGTTTTACTTTGTAATAAATATTATTGGTAATAGTCTATAGATTTTTAAAAATTAATTATTTAATTGATTATGAATTATTAATCCTATGATTTATTGAATTTGTAATCATTTGTTTCTTATCTTGATTATTTTTACTACTATATATATATATATATAGATTCAGCCATAAAGTGATGTGCACAAATAGTTTATCTATAGAATCATCATACTGCTATTTTCATTTATCTTAATTTTCAATCCCTTTAAGTCAAGGGAGAAGGAATCCATAAAAACTTATGAACGAGCCCATGGAGACGTCGGATGTAATCATTCAATCAATTAATTGTGTCACAGATATTCCATCTTCTACGTGAATTATCTAAGCTATTCATTTCCTGGTTGTTACGCGCCCTTGGATTGATGAGGTGTTACATTACTTAGTTTAGGAAGTGATGTCTCTAGGTAGTTACAAAGGAAATCCATTAATTTAAATATTCGAAAATAATTCATTCTCTGTATTGTTTGGAAATTGGTAGAGAAAAAGGATCAATGCTGAGTTCTTCAATTCAAGATCTCATTATGCCTTTCAGAATGAGTTAGGTGATCAACTGAATGGGGGAATCCAACTCCCCCCACCCCCACCTGATTCTTTTCTTAAAATTTAAAGGTTTGGATGAATATATTATTTATTTGAGGTAAGTTTATTATTTCTGTTCTGCCCGTTTTTTAAATTTCTTTTTTTGCTACATTATGTATAGCATTAATTTGGTAGGAATTTCAATTTCAAAATTCCCCTCCTTTTTTTTCTGACAGCATTTGAATTTTTAAAACTTTATTATGAGTGATATTTTCTACGTATTAATACTATCTTTCAAAGATGCAAGTAGTTTCAGATAACATTACTTGACGTATGAATATATATATAAGAGTAGCCTCTAGGTGGCTGCGTTGATCAAGTCATTACTCTCGCAGTATATTAGACTGCCGATGAAGGAGATATCGAGGTTCGAATCTCAGTCGGGTGTACTGAGGGTGGTTTTACCAAGATTGTTTTGTACTCCTCCTCAACTTTAGTGCGGGTGCATTTACTCTAAATATAACCTTCCTAATCCCTAAATCATACGATTATGATCGTACAGCTCAAATGAATAATAAAACACGGCGCTAAATATATTTAAATTAATATTTGAATATTTCTATTCAATTTATAACTGTAGTGTGTTCTGACTATATCACTAATATTAAACTGAAATAATGAAATACATACACATGGCCTTAGACTATTTTCCATGCTTTAATATTGTTATAATAGGCGCCAATTATATTAGGCATATTATAAAAGATGTTAATGTTAAGTTTTTCCCTTAATAAATAAAAGGCAAGAACCATAATTTTAATAAATATTATCCTACAATTAGCATATACATTGAAAATATATTAGTGGTCCAAAGATAATCCCCTTCATTCCCCTCTCAAATAAAATTCAACTGGTCTCAAGAACCACCAATCTCTCCCCTCCCTATCCATTCCGTAGTTATGTTAAAAGGTCAACGCTTAAAGATTTGTTTTATCTGAGACTTGCATTTTATTAACATATGGTTCACACAATTATTTTCATTTTATTCTATTTTCATTTTTCAACACATCTTACTTCATGTTCAGGCTATTCTCATATGTACTAGCTACGTTAATAAATTAGAGACAAGGAGGATTGAATTTTAGAGGAAGTCCAAGCCCTACCAGCGTTAGCGTGGAAGGAGAGTGGAAAAACCATCCTCGGTAATTCCGAACGGAATCCGAAGCCAAATTTTCCTTTCTTCTGCAGTATATTAAAAAAAACTAGACTGACGCATTAAACCATGTGGCCACCATAGCAATTCTTCAGTTTAATAATATTTTAACCGTTCTTTTTTTTTTTACATCACACGCTTATGAAATAAGAACGCATTTGAATACATTGAAACTATATTAAGAGCATATGACTTAATGTTAATACATCTATCTAATATTTATAAAAATCGTCACTATTTTTCTGAATGAAATTTATTCAAGACTTACAAAAACTATATATATATATATATATATATATATATATAGACAGTTATCATTCTTATATCTGATTAAAATCGTTAATAATCCTTATTTTATACACAAAATAATAGAACTATTTATGAATAAATCGTTTCATACTTATAATATAATATTTAAAAAAATATTTTTCCATATTAGCTAAATGATCGTTAAAACTAAAAGTTAAACTAAATAGAAGAAAGTCACTAATCCTAAATTAATCACCAATTATTCTTTAAACTTTTCTCAAACTTGGGGTCTTAAATAATAATTGTAGAAGTATAAGAAAGGGAAAGCAGATTAATTGTTTGATTCACGCCACTTTGAACACTTTCTCCCAAATGAAATGCAAACTATTATTGTGATTGATTGAAATACATTTAACGCCGTCAAAAATTAAATGAGCTGGATCCAACGTTTCCCTGTGAGGGAAGATTTTAAGTCAAACTAGAGGTAGACCCGGAGATTAATGTATGGCCATTAGATACACTCAGACTTAATGTGGTGCCATTTTCCATTTGCTGGTCTTCAAAAAGAATATTTGAATGGTCCCGAAAGAGTAGAAAAGTTTCTTTGACAACGAATTTATAACAGATATTCTTTACTCAAGCTACATAATCAACTTATTATAGATGGATAGGTACATTGGCGACGTTCAAAGAGATGTAATTTTAACAATTAAATTTTGAAATAAGAGATTTAGTATTTCCTCTGATCAAAATAAAATATACCAAAATAAAATGTTAATTATCTTAATACTTAAAAGTAAATTAGTGAATTCAGTAATTTAAGTTAACTGTGTCATATAATACTTAATGTTGCTATTTTTCCTATATGTTTCCGATTTTCACTGTGCATTATCTCGTTATATAATTATTTAAATATAAATATAAAACATTTTTAAGCTTATTTATAATGGTAATTTATATTTAAAATACCTATTTAACCTCTTATATACTTCCACAAAATAAATCAAATTCTTAAGTAAAACGCTTAATTGTTTAAGGAAAAGAATAATCACTGTAATAAATATTTTAAACTTAATTCAGTTTTATATAAATTAAGCTATGGTCCCCAATCAATAAACCATACAATCTATTAAAAATAGATATAAGCTAATTTTTTTTTTTCCAAATGTGCAAATTTAATGCATAAGGTTATGGATAAAAATTTAAGAAAAGATTAAAACAATTAAGTCTTACTAATGATATTCTTTAGTTTGAAATAGGATAGGATGAAAAGGAAATAACTAATGCAATAAATACGCTATTAGAAGAGCAAGTTGGCTTTAAGATAAACAAAAGAAAACAAATGTTATGAAGATGATCATAAATGACATTAATAATAATTCACTATATAACCAAAAAAATAGTGACACATATATTGAAGGTAATAAGTCAGTTTTGTTGTTAAGGAAGTAAATTTACATCAGATGGTCGAATAAATATACTATAACAAAATAATATCCTTGAACTGAAAAAAAATATTTTTTTAAAATTATATTTCTGGATCACATCCCTTTATGAAAGTGAATCTTGGACACTGAGAAAGATAGAGATAATTAAAATAGAAACATTTTTGAAATGTGGTTGTATAGAAGGATGGTAAATATTAAGGTGGAATGAGAAGATTATATAAATGATAGTGAAAAAAAAAGGAGTATGTAGAATAAATCTAATAGAAAAGAGAGATAGGAAGGTGAGGTTCATTTTGAGGTATGTAGGATTGGTAATTCTTTTAATGGAAGGGTCAGTGGAAAATAAAAATCGCAGAGGAAGGCCAGGATTAGAATATGTGTAGAAGATAATTATGGATGCGGGATTCAATAAGGGTGTAATAATAAAGAGTTTTGCACAGAATAGGAAACAATGGAGGATTGTATACAACCGATGGTGAGACAGATCATATGGAAAACAAAAATCTACCATAGATTTTTAATTTTAAAGATGGATTAAACTAAGACTTGGCGTTTAATAAATATAATTAAATTCATGTGTAGTTTTATTAAAAATAGATTAAAATTATAATTTTTGAAACATTAAAAATTATATGCCAAAACTAATTGGACTCATAACTTACAGATGTTAGTGTTATTAACAGAATATAGAACCAATTTCAAGTTATATTCTCTTCCCTGGCTAGAGCCGTGAAATGTTGTTGATACTAAATGCAAAACATGATGCCTTTGCGGATGGTATCATATTTACTCTAGGGGTTTAAGAAAACAGTCTTGAAAATGAGAAACATTAATTATTATAACAACCGCGTCTTACTACCCGTTCATGCTATACGCACTTACGCTAGGGTGATTGTGAGATGAAATGTAGGACCTACAGTTTAACGTGGGATCCGAACCACGGTGGAGGCCTGACACTCCACACATTCACAAGTTGTGATTAATACACGTCTTGTCAGAGGTGAAGGAAGGGCTTGGCAATCAGATAAATCTGTGCCGGGACTGAGAATTGAACCCCGGACCCCCTGCACATAATTCTGACACTTTATCTCTACACCACCAGGTCACTATTGAGAAACATCAAAGTTGTAACTATTTATGCTTATCTAAGGTGTGCCTTTCCTTATTCCCATAGCCAAGTTCGAATTTTAATGATATGTTGCCGATTCCTCCAGTAATGAATTCATCCTTTGATGGTGCTAAAACAGAGTTTAAAATCAATCAAGAGGGATGTACAGTACTTAATTGTGTAAGATTATTTTAAAGGTGTTAAAATGTGTATTTTATATTCCTCCCAAGTTTATTAAAATAAAAATTGAAAATAAATAAATAAAATAACACACATTAATATGCAGAACCCACTGTATTTAGTAGGTTCCCACTAACCTGATATATTGTGTTTCTTAGTTAATCGTTAAACATGTAATTAATTATTGAAGTGTCTCTCAAAAGAATTATATATTAATTACTCTTTTTAAGTTCTAAAATATGCTAATCCAACTCTAAATTAAGGATTTCAACGTTAAGACCCAATGTTTATTATGTCTTTAAATAATTGGCTATATATGGTAAAACAAGGAAACCCTAACATTTAAGGAGATATGAATAATTTTATCATTTAAAAAATGTCCAGTAAAATCCAATATAACTTTTGAGTTATATAAAATTGTAGAATTGTATTTCATAGGAAAATAGTCAATCTCAATTTTATTTAATATATAAAAAAGTTATGTTTAAGAAAATATTTAGTTCAACACTTTATCCAAATTTACATTACATATCATTTATTTAATATTCCCAGCTTTATTACCACAAGGACATAAAAAGCTATTTTGAATATTTGTTTTTATCTTTAAAAAACCAACATAAATAAATAGTTTTGAGTTTCATTGTTGTGGTATTCTTAGTATTAATCAGGTTAAGTAAGCTATAACCGTCTGACCAGAATTAAATCCCACCAAGAATAGAATAAGATTGACTTCTTAGCTGTCATGACCTCCGTATTAACTGACAAATATACTTAATAACTCATTTGTAATTTAAATAGATTCTCATAGGTAACGTTGAATATTAATTTTGTTGTTGTTTCGGGAGCAGATGGCGTGTGTGTATCGTTACGTCTCCAGCTGATTTCAAAGCACACGCAATCACAGAACAATAGAAGGCGTTTTGTTGGGGAGCAAAGTGACCTAAGTACATTGACTATAAAGTAGTTATAAATGTTCAATGAATTTTGTTGTTTACCAGGAAAAAAACTATTTCTAAGATACACGCTTTATAGGAAGAACCTTTTATAAAATATTAACACAACATTTTTCGTAAAAAAAAAATTTATAATGTATTAAAATTTTAGTAGTAATAATTTTTTTAAGCTATGATGTTTGTTGATGACTTGATGGTATGAGAGGGGGGCAGGGTGAAGGAAGAGGAAGTACAGCAACAACTAAAAACAATGAAATGAGGAAGTAAAAGAGTGTGAAATTAAATATAACATTGTAAATTGTGCAGGGATGATAATGAAAAGGAAGATGGTAAGGCCTAATAAATCTATTATGTTGGATGTAGTATTATAGAGAAAAGTACAGAACGTAATATATCTTTGGAAGTGTGATTGAGGAGAAAGTTGGAAATAGAGAAGATTTAATGAGAAGAGGACAACAGGAAGAGTGGTTATATAGGTGCGTAAGATATATGCTATATCTAAGAGAGGTTCCTTGAAGTGTACAGTGTAGTGATACAGGTCGTACTTTGTACCTATTGTCCCATATGCAGCATAAATATGGGTATTGAATGTAAGAGAGACTAAGAAATTGGAAGCCATGGGAATGAAGATTGGGAGGAGCATGTTAGCTGTCACGAGGAGAAACATAATAATGAAAGAAATCATCCTGGGATGAGTTGGGATACAGAGAGTACATGTGATAGTATAGGAAGCAATACTGATGTTTTATGAGCATGTAATGAGGATGGAAAAAGAGAGGATGCCGAAGAAAATGTTTGAAATGTATTATTTGGGAAAAAGACCACAAGGAAGGCAAAGAAAGATATAGTAGGTGCATAGAATAGAAAGTGTCCGAGTGAGAGGAGAAGAATGGAAGTAATTAAAGGAGGAGGAGTGGTGGAAGGATATAGGAAGATGGAGTCATTCTACTAAACTGACACAGCCAAAAGCTGGAAGCAGTTATTGATTATGAGTATTATTATTTTATAGGTACAAATAACACCTGGTTATGTATTCTTTTATTTCACCAATGTCTTACTGCCCTTTTACACTATAGGTAATTTAATTACACCAGTTAGGTATTGATCTATGTCTTAACTAAGATGAAATATACCCTCGAACGAGTGGAGGGATCTTGTAATACTTTTAGGAATATTCACCTAAACTATATCTTTCCGGGATGACTTCTCCATCCCCGTGAAAAAACACGATAAAAAATTTGACACCTAATGCAATTATTCCTGAAAAATTTTGAATTAATCTTATCTTAAAATAGCAGACATTAGAAAATAGTTGTTTGGAAAGTTATATTAGCAGGAGTTCATAACATTCATTTAAGCTTTATTTAAAAATTTATATTAGCAATCTTACATTAAACTGTTGTTAAAGAATAAAAAAAAATTGAATGGCACAATTTAGAACTTTTTTTATATATATATAAATTGGTGTAGCTTTTATAAAATAGATTGAACCAATGTGTACGTGATCTCAGGTGTCATTCTAGTCTATTTTGGTCTTGTATTGATGGGATTCTGGAATTCATATAAAAGTTAGATTTTTTGAGGTGTAATCTCCAGCTAGATTTTTTAAGTGCAAATTAAAGATAGTTATTTAGGTGCAAATTCAATTTAATTTTTTAGGTGCTAGTTCCAGCTATATTTTTGGGTTTTAAATTCCAGCTAGAATTTTTTACATGCTAATTTCAGCTAGTTTTTTTTTGGGAGGCACATTCCGACTCCGTAGATTCCAGATATGTTTTTGAGGCGAAAATTTAAGCTATTTTTTTAAAGTAAAAATCCCAAATAATTATTTTAGGTGCAAACTCCAGCTAATATTTTATCAGGTGCAAGTTACAGTTAGTTTTTTTAGGTGAAATTTCTTCAATCTCTCTTTACTATAATGTATATACAATCATTTCTATAAGTGCCATATTATCTATACCTAACACATTGTTGTAAATGTACTATTAATCTTATTGGATATTAAAGTTGTAGAGCTCGAATAGATAATAATAAAAATTTGAATCTATTTTTTGAAATATATATATATGAAGAAATTTGAAATAATAGTATTCAGTATAAACCTACAAAATCAATATTTTTTTAAGACGTATTTACAATATTTATAATTAACTATTATTTTTTTCTACTCTTTATCAATTAATATGAAATTTAAATGCGTCTTATTCAGACTATTAGCGACACATCCATTATAAACAAGACAAGGTCTAAGTATAGCGCATAGCCAGATATTCCGGGGCTGATGATTGGAAGGGCATGCCTCAGTAGGCCACGTGACATGTCCTGCCACACATCCATAATAATTTAACGAGGGTTGAATCCTGGATGCTTTTAGGAGGAGACAGAGAAAGAAGAGGGGAAAAGAAATACAGAGGGACATGGATAGAGAGATAGAAATACACAGAGGAATACAAATAGAGAGAGACACAACGAATGAGAGAAACTGTGAGACCCAGATATAAAGACACACACACAAAGTGAAAGAGACATATGGGTAAAGAGACAATATGATAAACAAAGACACAAAGAAAACAGAGACAAAAAGAGAAACATATATAAAAAAACAGAAATACAAGGAGAAACAAAGACACAAAGTAAAAGAAACAAAATAAAAATAATAAAAAAGAGAATGAAACAAAAAGTGAAAGAGACATTCAAAAAACAGACACAATGATAAATAGACACCAAGAAATAGACGGTGGGGGGCAGATAAAGACGGAGGGAGACAAAGACGGAGAAATAAATAAAGAAAAAGGGATAATAAACAAAGAGATAGAGGAACAATGAGACACAGATAAAGAACTGGATATAGAGGCACTCAGAACGAAAGTCAAAGAGATGGTCTCGCATAGAGAGACGATTAGAGAGATATAGAGAGATTATATCATAACATTATCGATTATATTCTCCTCCCTTAACCTTTTCTTTCTTCCCTTTTTAAAAACAAAACCCACTCTTTAGATGATACAGAGACATGGAGGCACGGTTGTTGAACGAGGTCACGTGACACTAACTGTTGGCGGAACAGACTCATGATCGAAAACTATTGGCGGAAGCGAGAGCTGAGCATTCTCGGACCACCGCGGCGCTGCCTGGCAGCTCAATGTTTGATGAGGACGTAAACATGATCGACTTATGAAACGAACCGTTAGAGGGGGAGGAAGGAGGTTGTGGGGAAGGGGAGCGGGGGCTTCGTGGGAGGGGGGGAAGGGGTTAAAGTCGACCTCACGCCTGTTTCAGAATGTATTATGCATGAGATAAAGGGTAATCCTATTTGTGAAAAGCAAGGAAGATAGGCATACACAAGAGTGGGGTTGTAGGGTTGTGGGGGGTGAAGAGGGTTGAGGGAGAAAATGCCATGGACGTGGGGGGCTACTGAGTGGTTGAGCCAAAATGTTCTGTTTTAAAAATAATAGCAATAAAAGACCTTTAAAAAATATGGCAAATCATCCATATTTGAAGGAAAACGTGCATGAAAAAAATGGGCTTGCCCACCCGTGGGAATTTTTGATGGAGTTGTTTCAGAAATGAAATAAAAATGGGCTCTTCAACAATGTTCGTTCATTATAAAATTGGTTTTGTACTATTTTAACAGTGTAACATAATTCTATACAAGATTATTTGTAAAGTTTATAACCAAATTTAGTTAATAATTATATAATATATAATTAATAATATTTAATATAAACATATAAGAACAAAATGAGTGGTAAACATTTTGAACATTTACATTTTTAAATATATAGAGGGGTATCTAGTTGCGTTTTTATAATGGCATATATGCGATAAATTACTATACTGTTACTAGTAGACCCCCCTCGGTGGCGTTGTTGGCTAACGCGCTAGTCGTGTTGAGCTCGACCACCGAGGACGGGGAGATCGAGTTTCGAATCTCGGTCGGGTGAACTGGGGTTGGTTTTCCTAAATGGTTTTCCACTCTTCCTCCAAGAAAATGCGAGTTCACTTCTTCTAATTCAACCTTCCCAATTCCCAATCAATTAGTGTAGTTAGTACTTAAAGCCGTGGTGCTAAATAAAAAAAAAATTATGTTAGTAGACAGATGCTAATATTTGGTAGAGATAAAATAGTATACCTCAATTTTTGTAGAAAGGGCTTTATATAAAATGAAACATATTTAACTGACAACATTGATAATATTCCTATATATTATTAGTTTTATTTACTAGGCATTGGTAATATCTCACAAAAGGGACAGTTACAGATAGCATGACTACTTATATATACGAGAAAGTAGATCTGATAACTGTTTTAAATGTAATTTAAAAAAATCAAAATTGAATTTAAAAAAAAATCGGTAACTTATATTTATAACAATTTCTCAATAACCCCCTTGATGGGAGCATTTCCTAAATTTAAGGTGTCTCTCTCTAAGTAGACTAGATTGCCATTGATGTGGATATCAGTGTTCGTATCTTGTTGGATGTACTGAAGGCTGTTCTTTATAATTGGCGGTGACCTGGTGGTCTAGGGGTAAAGTGTCGGACTTTTGTGCTGGGGGTCCGGGGTTAAATCCCCAGTCCTGGCACAGATATATCTGATTACCAAACCCTTCCTTCACCTCTGACAAGACATCTTGTGAATGTGGGTAATGCCAGGCCTCCACCGTGGTTCGGATTCCACGTTAAACTGTAAATCCTCCATTTCATCTCACAATCACCCTACCCTTACAAATTAGCGTAAGTGCGTATAACTCGAACGGGAAGTAAGACGTGGTGATGATAATAATAATTAAAAAAAATAATTATAGGTGACCTGGTGGTATAGGGGTAAGGTGTCAGACTTCTATGCTGGTGGCCGGGGTTCAA